>ML791911.1:194763-205452 GCA_009831015.1 Picea engelmannii
TATATATATATATATATATATATATATATCATAGGCATTGGCAGCTAGAGGCATGGAACAGGCTCCTAGGGATATGATTCTAGGCGAGTAAAGGCTTTTCGGTGAGGTGGCAGGTGGAGAGAAGGGGTTAGGGTAGGTATAGGCTTGTGCTGATTAATGTCGGATGAGATGGCGATTGGAGCAGATGTCCAGCTGGTGGACCTATCAAAAGAGCATTGGTGGAGCCAAAAAGGTTTGTATGAATCTGATGTGGAGTACATAATAGATTTAATGAGGTCTCCAGTGATAAATCAGGGGTAGTGGATGCTGAGTGGTCCGAAAATATAGATAAAGAGACACATGGAGATCCATCGGTCGATCCGGTGCGATGTAGAACAATATATGTCATTAATGAATTGTTTTCTAGGGAATCAGATTGAGGGGGGAAGTTCAAGGCCGAGAAGGTGAGTGTATCAAATTATTCTTTGTGTTTTGATAAAGGGGTAAGGCAGGAGCTTAAGTCGGAGGGGGATAATATTCAAAACTCTAGTTCTCATGGCGGGGTGATGAGTGATCGAGGTCATGCAGATAGTGTTAACTTTGATATATTACAATGAGATAGGGGGTGGAGGGAGTTCTCTACAGGCAGCAGTGGAAAGAAGCAGTTTAGAATCATCGGGTGCAGGGGGGGTTCCCATAGTAGGTAGTTCTGGTTGTATAAGTAGTCGAGAGAAGAATAGGCCAGCCTCTGGTAAGTTTCAACACTCTGGTTCTCATGTCTAGGTGCTGAGTGACCGAGGTCGTGCAGAAAGTGTTAACTCTGATATTTCGCAATGAGATAGGGGGGGTGGAGGGAGTTATCTATAGGTGACGGGGGGAAGAGGCGGTTCAGAATCGTCGGGTGTAGGGGATATTCCCGTAGTGGGTCATCTTGGTTATATCAGTAGTCGAGAGAAGAATAGGCTAGCCTCAAGTTTCAGGGTGTGGAAGCCGAGGAAATTAAAACTAATGGTGACTCTAGGAAGAGACATAGGGATGGAAGCTGTGGGTATTTTTTCCCTTCACGGACTGGTGGGTAGATTTGGTTATTGGGCTCTGGGGGAAAATGATGCACATGCCTGGGTATAAAGAAATTGGGGGCCACTGTTAGGATATGTGCCAAAGACATATATTCTGTTGAAGGGTCGATTCTGCTTCTTATTTAGGTCTTCGAAAGATGCAGAGAGGGTGCTCTAGTAGGTTTGGGTGGTAAATGCTCGAAGTTTGATATTGAAACACTGGCATTTGGCGTTCAAACCAGAAAAAGAGATCTCCAGGCTTCAACACCTATGGGTGCTCCTACCAGGTTGTCCACTAGAACTGTGGAGTTTAGATGCTTTCAAAATCATCAGGGATACAATCAATTTTTTTTTACATGTGGATATGAAACAGTTGGGGGAAATTGATCACCGTATGGGAAATAACCTGGTTGAAATGGATACTTTCGAAGGGATTCCTGAGGATATTGAAATAAATTGGCATGGCTTGAAGTTCCAACAACGACTGGACTATGTTGGTATACCTTTTCGATGCTTGGGTTGTAAGGTGATTGGTCATTTGCACCATCAATGCACGGGAGCAATGGCACACAAGAAATTACTTGAGGCTGGGATTACGGGGTTGAAAGTTAGGGATAAACCTTATGAGATGGAAGCTCAGAGTGACTGGGATGATAATCAAGCATTGGATAGAGATGTGGAAATTGGTAAGTTATATTTCTACCTTCCTAATCAATTTAAAAGATTGACTACACTAAATATTCCTGAGAGGTTGGTGTCAGAATTAGATCCCCAGTTTGGTGAGACACCATTGAAGGGAGGGTTGGGAGTAAAATAACTACTTAGTGGGGAGGTTTGTCCCGAGGTTCTTGATCCGAGGGAGAGATTGGAAGGCACGGGGTGTCTAGTTGAGGGAGTGGGGAATGAATGTCTGGTGGCTGGTGCATGTTTGGGTGAGGCAGACTTGACTGTAATATATGCGACGAATTTAGGGAAAGGGAGGATATCGATTCCATCAATAGATGTTTCCTATCCTAAGGAAAAGGTTGAATCTGCTGCGGAAAAGGCAGTTTTCTGTATTGTGCACTCGGGAGTTGGGGGATCGCAAGGGGAGTCAGATAGGGAAGGAACTGATGTAGATTTTCCTTTGCTGCCAATCACTCGAAGTCATGAACCAGTCGAGGGGATTAGGCCCCATACCTCTAATACAGTGGTTGAGGGAATTTCTAGTGGTAACAATAGTGTGGGATTGGAGGGGAAGGGATATTTCAATTTGATTGCATCTATAGAAGAGGGAACTGACAGTTTGGATTCGAGGCCCTTAGGGGGATTACAAACTATAAATGGTTTGGATACGATTGTGATGTTGGAAGTGGAGGAAACCCTATTAAATTTCTTACCTTCTTATAGGGAGGTACTAACCCGATCACAACTACCAATCTATGCTGGCGGGGAGATACTATCTAACCCTGGCGAAAAGAATGGGAAGGCAAAGGGGGTTATGGGTTTGTTGTATTATGGTCGGGGGGGTGGGGATGTTTTGATAACAGGGGAAGTTTTAGGAGGACTGGAAAAATATTTCTCTCCTCTTAAAACTAGAAGTGCAAGGAAATTGGGAAAAGAGAAGGAAATTTCAATTTTGACTAGTCTGGAGGGTGTAACTAGCCCTAGGGTGCTTAGATCTCAGAAAGCCCTGGCTAGGGTGAAAAGTGGAAACTTTTAATGTGAGGGGAGTGGGGGGATTCTTAAAGTCACTAACCCTCAATATGTTCTTAGAGAAAAATAAACCAGATGTTCTTTTCATTCAGGAAACCATGGTAGGTGCAGAAAAATCAAGGGAAGTCTTTGCTAAACTTCTTCCTAATTGGCATTTTTGCGGGGTGTATACTATTGGTCTCTCGGGGGGTCTGCTCATAGATTGGAACCCCTATAAGGCTGACTTTGCATCATTCTTGACATCTACAGGGATATTGTTGGAGGGTGTCGTGAAAGATACTAATCTAAAGCTGAAGATGATCAACTGTTATGGGCCATATGCTGACAGAGTGGTTTTTTGGGAAGATTTAAAAAGGTTTGGGATTTTTGATGTGGAAAATTTAATTATGGGAGGAGATCTTAATTTTACCATCTCAAGTAGGGAATTTTGGGGTGATTTTTAAAAGGTGGACCCTTTACAACATTACTTCATCCAATTTCTACAAGATGGAGGGTTAGTGGATGCTGAGCCAATTAAAATTCTTCCGACATGAAGGAATGGAAGGAAAGGTCAAGGTTACATTGCAAAAAGGCTGGATCGGTTCTTGATATCTGAGAATCTTGTCTCTTCAGGAATCAAATATTGATCCTAGGTTTTCAATGACAAGATCTCGGATTACATGCCAATAATGTTACAATTGGTGCTTGGGAGTGACACTGTCAGTTACCCATTTAAATTTAATGGAGTCTGGTTGGAGGATCAAAACTTTGTTAGATTAGTTAGATCTAGTTGGGTGAGTTTGTTGGGGACATAGGTCCTGAATCCTATGGACTTGTTGGTAAAGAAGCTAAAGAGGCTCAAGAGCTTGGTAACTGTATGGGAAAGAAAGAAAAAGGCTAAAGGTAAGAAAGAGTTGGTATAGTTGGAATCAGAATTGGATAAATTATATTTAGACTTCCCGGGAGGGTTGTTGGAGGAAAAGGATAAATTGTTGGTACTGGATAAAGATCAAAGGAAATAGGTACTTCTAAAGAAAGAGGAGGAGACTTGGAGACAAAAAATTAGGTTAAATTGGTTGGCAACAGGTGACATAAATACACATTTTTTTCATGCATATGCTAACTCAAGGAAACAAATTAACACCATATGGGACATCACTAAGGGAGATGGTACTATTATTTCAAACAACTCTGATCTTCAAAAGGAGGTTGTTGATTATTTCCAAAACATGTTTAAATCACAGGACAACCTGGCTATTACAGACCAACTTGTAGTATTAAGGAACTATCCTAGGTTGTTTTCTGAAGAAGAGTGAATTAATTTAGATGATCAAATATCCTTAGATGAAATTATGAAAACATTAAAGGGTTTTAAGAGCTCAGAAATTCTTGGGCCGGATGGATGGACTGTAGAGTTCTTTTTGGCTTTCTTTGATCTTATGGGCATTGAGTTACTGGAGGTATTGGAAGAGTCGAGAAGACTAGGAAAAGTGTCAGGAGCATTGAATGCCACATTTATTGCACTAATCCGTAAAAGTGACAAACTTGATTCTTTTGGAGGATTTAGGCCCATAACATTGTGCAACCTGGTATACAAGATCATTACAAAAATAATTGCTACTAGACTAAAAACTTCTCTTTCCACTGGTATGTCAAAAGAACAATTTGTTTTTTTAGAAGGTAGAAAAATTACTGATGCGATGAGAGAGGTACATGAAGTACTACAACATAAAGGTGAAGCATCTTAAATAACTATTTTTAAAACTAGATTTAATCAAAGCTTATGATAGGGTAGATTGGGGATTCCTTAGACTTGTTTTATTACAGGTTGGTTTAAGTCTAGAATCAACTGATTGGATCTTGGGTTGTGTGACATCAACAAACTTTGATGTGATGATCAATGGGAAACCTACTAGTTTTTTTAAATCTTCAAGGGGTTTAAGGCAAGGATGCCCTTTATCCCCCCTACTTTTTCTTCTTGTTATTGAAGGATTGAGCATAATTGTACAGGAGAGGTTTTAGGATAAGAAACTTGAGGGTGTTCCCATGGCGAGAGGGTTAAATATTACACATTTAATGTTTGTAGATGATGTAATACTATTTGGGATTGGATGTATTTCTGAATGGAAAGTATTCAAGGAGGTTTTGGAATTATTTTGCAAGGAGACAGGGATGGCTTTCATCCCTCAAAAAGTATATGTTCTTAGAAGTAGGGTGGGATGATGTAGAGCTTAATTTGTTGAAGTAACTTCTGCCTTTTGAAGTTAAATCCTTAGATACAGGCTTTAAGTATCTTGGGTTTTACATTAAACCAAACTGTTATAATAGAGTGGATTGACTTTGGCTAGACCAAAAAATTGAAAAGAGAATTCGGTGTTGGAGTCATAGGTGGATTACCCTGGGTGGTAGAGTCATACTTGTGAAAGAAATACTTGAAAGCATCTCTGTGTACTGGCTATCATTGGAAAAAATTCCCAAAAGTGTACTAAACAGTATTAGAAGAAGGATTTTAGCTTTATGTAGTAAAATAGAAAAGGAAGGTATGTGTCTAACAAACTGGAAAAATATTGCAAAACCTAAAAAGGATGGTGGTTGGGGTATCAAAAACATTTTAATCTCTGGAAAAGATTTGGCTGCAAAAAGTTTATGAAGATGTCTTATGTTTCCTTGTCTTTGGCATGAGGTGACAATGCAAAAATATCTTAAAAGGAAAATTGTTGAGAAGTGGTTTAGGCAGGGAAGAAAAAATTGGAATGGTACCTCAAATTTCTGGAGAGCCCTTACCTCTTCGTTAAATATAATTACTGATTGGTTGGCGTGGAAGCCTGGGAGTGGGAGAGATATCAAAATTGGTGCTGATCCTATGGTTGGGTACCACTCATTCTATAAATTATCTGAGAATCTTTTATTAATGTTAAAGGAACAAGGGATTACATGTCTTTCTCATGCAGGGACAATTGCACAGGAAGGTATTAACTCTACAAGGTGGAAAAAAGATGAAACATTAGGACTGGAAGGAGCTCAAAAAGATGAATGGATAAACTATACTAGAGGGTTGGTAAGTGTTGGAATTGAACTAAATGTTGAGAAATATAGATTATTGTGGTCTCAGGATACCAAACAAGGTCAATTTAATGCTAAACTAGCATATAAAGTTCAAATGATGGAGGGTAGGGAAGTAGAACCAAAATTCTGGTATTCTGAGATTTGGGAGTGGAAATTACCATTAAAACTAAACTTGTTTGTCTTGTTATTGTTGAAAGAGAGAATACTTACATGGGATAACTTGACTAAAATGGGATTTCTGGGTCCTAGTATTTGTGCGCTGTGTAAGGAAAGTGAAGAAACTATGTTACATTTATTTGGGGATTGCAGTTTTATAAAAAATGTTTGGCAGACTATTTCTAAGGAACTAAAACTGGTCAATAAATGGCAAGGTGGACAATTTGAAAACAATTTACTTAATTGGACAAAGAGAAAGGAAAACTTGAATGAAATCCCTTGTTATATTAGCTGGGAGGTCTAGGAGCATAGAAATTTGTTGATATTTGAAGATCAACAAAAAAATCATATTAGAGTTTGTAACTACATTCTACATGACTCGGGGGAACAAAAAATTACACATGACATAAATAAAAAAAGGATTGATATACCACCTACTCTTTATTGGGACGGGGCAGTAGGCTTCTTCGATGGGGCTTCACAGGAAAGAGGTACAAAATGTGGGGCTGGATCCATTCTGAAAAGTCCAGTATTGGACACTTTTAAACTTAAAATGAACTGTGGAAAAGGAACAAATACCAAGGGAGAAAGGCTGGCACTTTGGGTAATTTTATTATTTTCTTATTTTAAACAGGTACTAAGGTTACTATTGGTGGATGATTCTAAGGTTATTATCGATTGGTATACTAATGATAATAATCTTCAGGAGATATCTTTGTAGCCCTGGATAAAAAAGATTAGAGCGTTAAGTAGACATTTTCAACAAATCAAAGCCCAACATATCTACATAACTTATAATCATGTTGATGATCGACTATCAAAGGAAGCATTGTTATTGGATGAAGGCGACATATATTGTTCAAAGGAATCAGATGAACAACATGAAATCTTTGAAATAATTTATATCAGTTCTTAGGGTACTCCATTAATGGATTGTTTTACTTTGGAACTTTTTGTAAATTACAGACATAAGGAGGTCATAAAATTTGTTTTTTCTAGATAAAGATATGTATATCAGTGGTGACTATATGAAAAAATGTTGTAATGGAGACAAAAGATGATTTTTTTTTTGGTTCATGGTTACAGTTTGTAGTTCCGAAAAAAGGTTGTTTATATTTACTAATATAAGTGTATTTTTTATTATTGAATATATATATATATATATATATATATATATATATATATATATATATATATATATATATATATATATATATATATATATATATATATATATATATATATATATATATATATATATATTATAAAAAACATAAAATTTTATTAGCTCATATATAAATAAGCGAAAACAACATAAAAAATAACTACAAACCACCAATTTTTGAAAGGGCAATGAATGGTTTTTCGTTTGAGTTTAGTGCATGGTACGAGAGAGGGTTTGGATACTCCTTCCTAAAGGCTGTTGTAAGCTCATCGTTTGACACGTAGCATAGATCAAAACCTCGCTCCGTCATAACGAAAGGGTATTACTATGTTAAATACCACTCATTTGGAAGTTGCGCTTTTTGTTTTGAACCGTCGATTTCACTGCCATTTCTATCAACACTTCAGATTTACGTTGACATACCTGCAAGTAAACACAACTTTTAATTAGTTAAAATACTATACAACCTAAATAAAACATGCTTGTTTCTAGTTTAATATATAAAAACTTTAATATACAAATACGATTAAGTCCTATATAACAAAATCATAATATAAAAAACACTAGTTTTAACTAATACAATAACTAATATAACTATAATTTACTATAAATTGCAATTAATATTATACAAAAATTAAAGATTAAAACTATATACAAATAAAAGAAAAATTAAATAAGAACTAAAGCTAAAATTAATTATATCACACATAATAAAGTTAAGATAAAAATACTAATATTATAGAAAACTAACTTAAACTAGTTTATAATCAAATTTTAAACAAAACTTAAATTGAATCTATTTTTAACAAAACTTAAAACCTATCATAAAATGTATTTTAACACATAATGAATAACAAAAATTAAATAAAATCAAAATCTATATTAGTCAATAAAAATTAAGAAAGTGAGCTAATAGAAGACTTAATATATCTATTCTAAATAAATTTTTGAATTTTTATTTAGAATTTTAACTTATGTTACAACACACCTCATTTTAGAAATCACTATGCCACCTGTTGTAACCCTTGAGATGTTTATGAAAACTATGTCAAAGCATCCATTAGATTGATTGATTTGTCATAAAACAAAGTATTGTTGTTGCTTAATTGGGCCTGTATCATTAGTATTTAAATATTTAAGCTTGGAAGACAAATCTTTCTATGTTCCAGACAATTTAAAGTTTTAGAGGATGAAGGAAGAAATAGAAGAAGACAAAAAATGAAAATTGAAATAATGTATCTTGTGATAAATATTACTTAACTTTAATCTAGAAGAAATGATGTTTAACTATGTATCTAGACCAAAATATATTTTGAACAAAAGAAATACTTCTTTTTGATTCAAAAGTGATCCGAAATCGGATTCAGAAGCCTGTCAGGGCTTGAAAAATGCTAAAAAATGAAAGTGCTCAGAATCTGACGAAACCAATACCATTGAGTCCGGCTCATCTTCCTGATTCTGGTGGTATATTTACTTTGTCAAATGGAGTCCGTATGGAGAAGATATCGCATTCTGTCCGCCAAGCCAAATAGGCAAAATTTTTGGATGCTGACTGTACCTATCCGTATAGTCCGTACAGACACGTGACAGGTCCGTACAATGACACGTGTCAGCTCCGTACAAGACATGTGACGGCTCTAGGGAGTGATACGTGGCATGCTATTTTGGATTTTTTGGCACACAGTTGGGCCAATCCGAAGGTGACACGTGTCACCACTGGAAGGGTGACACGTGGCACGGACGACGTCAGCAGATGATGTGGCTTGAGTGACATGGCAAGGCTGACTGAGCGTATGGCTTCCGACGTGGCACTGACATGGCAAGGCTGACTGGACATACGACACTGGATACGTGGCAGACATGTGGGCGAATCAGAGTTTGACACGTGGCGTGTTCTGGTTGGTTTTTAAGGCGCCACGTGGCCCAATCACGGGCTGCCACGTGGCACCAGGTGATTGGTTGGTTGTTTGTTTAAAAGTTTGGTGTCGCTGGGGATCAAAACTGCGACCTCCCGGTGGGCAACGAACCGGCGAGAATGGGCTAACCGTCGGACCGGCGGGTGATTCTTGTTATACCAACGACACATTATATATTTAAGTTTAAATATTTATGTATTGTGCGGGGGGTAGGGCCGGGGCTTAGCCCCGACCCAAGGTTATATGTATTGGTATATGACCACCATTTTGAAACAGAGCGTGCGGGAATTCAGTGCAGGTTATAACATTTGACCCGATTATATGCGGCCCGTGTTTTATGTGTAAAGGGGCGCGGGTATATTAAAGCCCACGGTTCTGCCCATATGTAATGTGACCGGTGCTAGCGCGAGAGGGGTGGTTCGCGCTTAGCCCTTTGGGCTAGCGCGTGGCCACATGATGTCCACATGATCGTTTAAAGAGGGCGCGCGCTATGGTTTGGGGGGCTAAAGCCCGTTTTAACTATATTATATAGTTGCAAAGTGGGTTTTATAACCACTTTTGTTAATTAAATCTAATTTAACCCATTGTTAATGATTTTTGGGGGTTATTAGACATTTTTAGAGCCTAAATTTGTGGAGGAAGTTGGAGATGGACAACTAACTCCCCCACTATTTAACCAAGGCCATTTTGAGGCCAAGGGGACAAATTTTGGAGAGAAATCAGAGCAGAGATGCTGAAAGGAAGCCAAGTCAAAGCCAGTTTGAGGCAGGGAGACCGTTGAGGAGGAGATGCTGAGAGGAAGCCAAGTCAAAGCCAGTTTGAGGCAGGGAGACCGTTGAGGAGGAGATGCTGTCAGACCGTTTCTAAGAGCTCCGGACATCCGTTTCAGGTGCCATTTTTTGTGCAGGGTTCTAGAGATCTGGGCGAACATGACCAGATCAGTCTAGAAGCCATTCGACATTGTAATGATGTACTATTGAGCTTTATAAAAGAAATAAAGAAGCCTCCCCCACAGAGAAAAGGCCCAGAGACGTAGGCAAACTTGTGCCGAACTCCGTTATCAACCTGTGCATTATGGTTTGCTGTTTTTCATTGCATTTCAGATCTGCAATTATGTTAATGGATGTATAATTCCTTTTCTTTTCTCGTTCTTTCGTTAAGTTTCCCAATGGTCAATTAATTCATGCAAATGAAAGCTCAACCATAAGTCATTCAAAAAATCTCGACGGATCAAGTGGTATCAGAGCTAGTTGACGTTTGGATTTGAGTTTTGCATGTTAACCAGGGAAAAGCTACAGCGTGGTGAAGGTGAGCTTGTTGCAGAGAATCCATTAATTGGACTGAGAAGAAGAGCTTCTCACAACGAGAATATGGCATCGGAAGAAGGGATTTCTCAAGATGAGAAAGATTTCCGGAAAACATTCTTTGCCATGTCGGAGATGGTGCAAGTTTTGTACGAAGATTACTTGGAACGGAAGCGTCCAGTTTTGGGTAATTCTTCAAAAGGAAAAAGTGAAGAGGAAGAGGAACAACCTTAGATTCCTCCTTCACCTCCATCAACACCTCCTTCTTCTCCTTCTTCTTCAAGTTCAAGTTCTAAATCTAGTGAAAAGAAAAATGTGCATAAAAATAAACATGAAATGCCATTGTTAAAACTTGATGTAAAATTTGAGTT
>ML791911.1:225467-272969 GCA_009831015.1 Picea engelmannii
AAGGTATGTCCACTATCCATTTCTCTTAGTTCATTCAATAGTCTAGATCTAGGGAAAGAGTAGTATTCTGTCTTGTTTTGTTCTAGATCCAGGTGGATCTAGGGAGATTGGTCTGTGTCCGCACTCACGAATTTATCCTGAAATAGGAATCATTGGTCATAAGTTGATTTGAAAATTTAGACATGATCTCAAATGTCTCATTTGCATTGCTGGCTCTCGAATGCTCAAATGAGCGAATCGAGTCTTTATTTATATAATAGCCAACTGGTTAGTTGGGAAATACTAATTGGCATCTTTAGGTCAAACGTATATACTTTCATGAGGGATAAATTTCGTGATCTGATCGAACTGACAAAAGACAAAATACAACCAAGATTCAAGGCAAGTGGGGACAACCACTTGTTATCTCATCCCTTAGTGGTATTTCAACATATGGGGACCCAAATCATACTTGACTGATACACAGTGGAGTGCTACATCACCCATGGAACAATATGGCATATGAAATGGATGATAAACAAAGGACAAAGTGGAGTGTACTGCCACCCACAAAACATATTTTAATATTTTATAAATAGATACTATGTACAAACTAGGGTCCACAATGATTCCGCACTAATCCTCCATGCGATTATTCAAATTATGAATCTCTTCTTTAGTCCAAGAGATGTCATAGTCGTAATCATATGGATTCTATGATTCAGGTACATATGGTACTGGAAAGAGGAATTCATCAAAGCAACGACCCACAAAGGATTCAAGCATGAGTGTATGTTTATGATATTTAATATTCTCTCCTTGATAGTTGGTTCAAACCTTAAGGGTTAGGATCATCTCTTCTTGTGTTGTGCCTATGATTTTCCATCCTTATCCTTTAGTAAATGTTCATATTGTACAAGTTCTAAAGGATCACGCTTGGACAAATATGCAACCACAAATTTTAGTTTGAATTTAAACTAGAGTTCATACTGTGCTGCAATCATAAGCTCATGCTAAAAATTGAAAATAAATTGTGGTTCTTTTAAAGAACAGTCTTCTCTTGTCATAAATATTACAAAAAAAATTCAATCCATCCAGTCCATGGTTTTCTAACTTGATTTCTAGTGTCTGCACGTACAACAATTTCCCTTTTTTCTCGTCCCAGTTGTAACAACAAGGCATAATTCTCCCAACACACTGGTCTTGAGCCAATGACACTGTAAAACATATCATCTTTGTCATAATCTATGGAGAATTGTCTAACACATCCCCATACTTCCTTTGAATCATTTCTTAAACATGCAAAATTCTTCTTCTCCCATTTTTCCAAGATTTGAATCTTCATGGGAGATTCTTTAACTTATTCAATTAATGTGGTTGATAGTTTTCTTCTTTTCTTTCTCTAATCATCATTTCTATGACTTCTTGACTTACTTCTGTCAACACTTATTCTCTTCTTGTAGCCCGAGCTCAATCTTCTTCTTCTTGTAGACTGAGCTCGATCTTCTTCTTCTTGAGTTATAGGTTGTTTGCCATTATTCGATGGTTCTACTGAAAACATGGCTAAATCTACAATTTTGGCTTCCCTGGTTAACATATCAGCAGGGCAGTTTAAGTGACCAGGTTCATGCTACACAATAAAGTCAAAATTATCTATCCATAAAATCCATTTTTGAATTCTAGAATGAGACTTTGTAAACAACTTTTCATATTTTAACATCCTAGGTAAAATTTATTAGATATGATCTAATTCAAAATTTTATTGGTTTGAGATAGAGTCTAAAATGGAGCACTGCATTTTTACAACAAGAATTTCTTTGTGGATGGAAGGATAATTAATCTTCTCTCCTTGAAAATAACCTGAATCATATGAGCATACAGTGTCAACTCCATTAATTTCTTTAATTAGTACACTGTCCCATGTACTATTTGATGCATATATCTCTATGATATAATTTCCTTCTCCAGTGGGTAAAGACAATGGTGGAAGAATTTGCACCTTGTCTTTTATCCTCCTAACAACTTCATGCATTTCATTATTCCAGGCTGGAGGATTCTTTTTCAATAGCTGTTTTAGAATTAAAATGCCATCTTCTTGTCCGGATAGAAAAGACTTTGATAGCCTATGGATTTTATCTTGAGGTGCTATGGGACTTAAGCGTATGGATTCAAATGCTTAGGTTCTAGCGCTTGCATGAGGAGTTGGTCTCGTAAGGAGAAGTAAGATTGGGCGCTAAAGCTAAATGAGCTAACAAATGGAGGTTGGAACATGGCTCTAACACTCAGTCACGTAAAGGAGAATTAGTGCTTGGTAACAAGTGTTGAACTATAGTATCGAGAGTTAGACTGTTGTGAAACAAAGAAGTCTATACTCCATTAGAGGATGAATTTGGGCCCACGACAAAATATTTTTAGAGCAGTCTTGATCAGAGCTGCAACATAATACGTTTTAAGACTATGCATATGTGGGTTACAGATCAAGAGGTCATCACAAATATTACAATTTCTTTTGGAAACTAGTGATATTTGATTGATGTAGATAACATAATGAAATGTATGAAAATCAAGAACAAAAAAGAAGAATCTAGAAACATATTAAAAACAAGCCTCAATCAACCATGAGTTAAATTTGTGAGAAGTTAAGTGAAATGAATACAAGATTAAATAGAAAAAATTTCAAATGTTCTTTGCAAAGTAGTTGATTATAAAAAATTTTGAATTTTTATGTCATAGTTCTCATAGTTGGGAACTTAGATCTTACGTCCAGGTAAGATGGTACAATAACTTTGAAAAACCAAGCTTTGACCAAAAGTTTTGTTGCATTTGATCCAGATTATTTTTGGCATGAAATGAGATTGGAGATATAATAAAGAAATGCACAGAGATATCGCATATATTCAAGAATATAACATAAATGTATAAGAGATGCAACCATAAACAAAGATATACAGTAATACACTATTTCTATTAATGAAATAAATGTACAGAGACTGTAAGATACAGAGTCAAAGACTCGATAGAATGGTGGCAACCTATCTCTGAGAAGAGATGTGACATCTACTCCCATTCACAAGAAGATGATTACAATGAGGCTCTGAAGGCCTTTTTACAATAAACAGGAATGCCAAAAACCCTAGACATCCAAAAGCCTAACCCTAGGAGATAAAGCGCCAAAAGTCATGTGGGCCCCGTTTGGGTAAGTGAGTACATCAACTTCCCGGGGTCGTAACTTTTGCAAGCGATCTCCGTTTTAGGCATATGATAGCTCGTTGGAAAGGTATCGTCAAGGAGATTCATTTTTGGGGCTCAACTATGCCTTTGGATATGATTTAGAACCTCGATCTTGAAAAACCTTCATTTAGTCCCTCAAAATGGCCCTGGAAGTTAAAACCTGCTAAAAATAGTAAATTGCCAAAATTGCTAGAAAATTGTTTTGAGCCAGTCGGAAAAGGTGGGTGGCCACCGATATCCACTTGGATCAATCCTCCCTCCTTAGTAAGCAATTGTCTCCATTGCATTGAGTTCCCGAGGGAGAGGGAAGAGCATTTGCTGGATCTGCATCTTGGTGAGCTACTTGTATTGCTGGCGACGTCGCGTTGCTTAGTTTATGGAAGTTTGTCATGAACCTGTTGAAGCTGAGGCTGTTCAACAAGTCGAGCTACATGGGAGGAAGGTGTGCAAAAGGAATCTTTGCACTTTTCTGCAACCTTGTCGACCTGCTTCTATTGGATAGAAGGTGCAAGGGGCGAGGCTGTAGTGGTTGTAGTGTCCTTCTGTTCCCCTTTTGAACAGATTGTGAAGAAGCTGAATTTTGCAATATGAGATACTACCTTGCGACACTTTTTAGGTGGAACAATAGTTGGAACTACCTCTGGTATTCTGTAGAGATGACCTCCCAGATAAACAATGACACTGCGGGGTCGAGACTCATAAACAACATGGCGCTTCCACATATATGGTTGGCCTAAGAGAACATCACAGACATCCAGTGGGGAAACATCACGTAATACCTCATCCTTGAAGGGTTGGATGCCGTATGGAAATCGACACTGTTGGCTGACACAAAGATCTCTTCCTTGCCAAATCCACCCGATGTTGTATGTCTACAGGTGTGGTGTTGTCAACAATCCCAACTGTTTGACGACCTCTACTGAGATGAGGTTTTTTTGGCTTCCGCTATCAACAATAAAATGCAGCGAGGTCCCCTTCACCCACATCTGTGAATGAAAAAGGTGCTCCCCCTCTTCAGGATCTGTTGGTTCTTCTGGTTGAATTGCTGCGGTCGCGACAATAACAGTGGGGTATGTGTCAATGATCTGTCCTTTACCAGTATTTTCAGAATCAGATTCAGAATCAGTGTTTGGCTCCTTGTCTTTGATTTTGTCCACCAATGACTTTTTTGAGCGACATTCATTGGTGTTGTGCCAAGGGATTTTGTGGAAATCACACCATTTTCTAGTGTCCTTCTTTGTCTTCCCATGACCCTTCTTTTCCCGTGTCTTGGACTGGTTTTAGGGAGACTGTTTGTTAGGGACGTCTTTGTCATACTTTGGTTGTTGCATATTTGCAGACCCGAACTCCCATTTTTTCTGGTGCTTAAATTTCTTCTCAATTTTAACAACATATCGATAAGCAGCACTGAGTGATGAGATGTCCAGAAAATCCATTTCAGTCTGGATGTATCTGTGTAGAGCCCCACGGTATTTTAGAACCAAATGTCGCTCGGATTCTTTGATACCCAGCTTGGTGCGCAAGGTATGGAAGGTATTGGTGAACTCCGGAACTTCTTGTCCCCTCTCTTGCCTCAGTGTGGTCCATCTCATGTACTAGTCCTCATAGTTTCCAACAGGGTAATATTGTTCCTTTACCGCATCCAAAAAAAAATCTCAAGTGGGATTGGCCCCGTATATTCCAGACTCCTCTGTGGAAATTTTCTCCCAGCAAGTTTCCCACCAATGTTTGACATGAGGGAGATCTTTAAGGAGTGCAAAGGTGATATTTTCTTTGTCGGAAAAATTGTGAACAGAGAAATAATCTTCTAGCAGAGTTAACCATTTTTCTAGGGCTTTTGCATCTATCTGTCCTTCAAATACAAGAATATCAAAATTAACTTGTATCTTGAAAGGCGAGGTGCCTCCAAAATGGCCGCTTGATGAATATGCACCTGATGCTATCGACAGGCGTTGAAGGATGTGGGCAAAATTCTCCATCATTTCATCCCTCTGTCACGTGAGAGATTGCTCAAGCAATAGATTGATAGGATCGTCTACTCCATCGTTTTTCTTTTCTTCCACCATTGAGGGTTTCTTGGGTGTGCGAGAGCGATTGTATTCAAGAGAGACAAGCTCGAGACCCAACTTGCTATACTCGGACCTCGTCGGGGACATGCACTGAATAAACGATCAAGAGCAGCCTGCTCTGATACCACTGATTTGGATTATTTTTGGCACGAAATGAGATCGGAGATATAATAAAGAAATGCACAGAGATATCGCAGATATTCAATAATATAACAGAAATGTATAAGAGATGCAACCATAAACATAGATATACAGTAATACACAATTTATATTAATGAAATAAATGTACAGAGACTGTAAAATACAGAGTCAAAGACTCGATAGAATGGTGACAACTTATGTCTGAGAAGAGATGTGATGGCTACTCGCATTCACAAGAAGATGATTACAATGAGGCTCTGAAGGCCTTTTTACAATAAACATGAATGCAAAAAACCATAGACATCCAAAAGCCTAACCCTAGGAGATGAAGCACCAAAATTCTTGTGGGCCCCATTTGGGTAAGTGAGTACATCAACTTCCTGGGGTCGTAATTTTTGCATGTGATCTTCGTTTTAGGCGTATGATAGCTCGTTGGAAAGGTATCGTCGAGGAGATTCATTTTGGGGGCTCAAATATGCCTTTAAATATCATTGAGAACCTTGATCTTGAAAAACCTTCATTTAGGCCCCCAAAATGGCCCCAGAAGTTAAAACTTGCTAAAAATAGTAAATTGCCAAAATTGCTAGAAAACTGTTTTGAGCCAGTCGGAAAAGGTGAGTTGCCACCGATATCCACCTGGATCAATCCTTTCTCCCTAGGAAGCAATGGTCTCCATTGCATTGAGTTCCTGGGGGAGAGGGAAAAGCATTTGCTGGATCTGCATCTTGGTGAGCTGCTTGTATTGTTGGCGACGTCGCGCTGCTTAGTTTGTGGAAGTTTGTCATGAATATGTTGAAGCTAAGGCTGTTCAACAAGTCGAGCTACATGGGAGGAAGGCGTGCATAAGGAATCTTTTCGCTTTGCTGCAACCTTGTCGATCTGCTTCTGTTGGATAGAAGGTGCAGGGGGCGAGGATGTAGTGGTTGCAGTGTCCTTCTGTTCCCCTTTTGAACAGATTGTGAAGAAGCTGAATTTTG
The DNA here is from genome assembly GCA_009831015.1 of Picea engelmannii. NCBI lineage: Eukaryota > Viridiplantae > Streptophyta > Pinopsida > Pinales > Pinaceae > Picea > Picea engelmannii. Next base: position 231,865 of record ML791911.1, read on the forward strand.
CAGTATGAGATACTACCTTGCAACACTTTTTAGGTGGAACAATATTTGGAACTACCTTTGGTATTCTGTAGAGATGACCCCCCAGAGAAACAATGACATTGCGGGGTCGAGACTCATAAACAACATGACGCTTCCACATATATGGTTGGCCTAAGAGAACATCACATACATCCAGTGGGACAACATCACATAGTACTTTATCCTTGAAGGGTTGGATGTCGTATGACAATTGACACTGTTGGCTGACACAGAGATCTCATCCTTGCCGAAGCCACCCGATGTTGTATGGTTGTGGGTGTGGTGTTGTCGACAATCCCAACTGTTTGACAACCTCTGCTGAGATGAGGTTTTTCTGGCTTCTGCTATCAACAATAAAATGCAGCAAGGTCCCCTTCACCCACATCTGTGAATGAAAAAGGCACCCCCCCTCTTCAGGATTTTTTGGTTCTTCTGGTTGAATTTCCACGGTCGCGACAATAGCAGTGGAATCTGCATCAATGATCTGTCCTTTACCAGTATTTTCAGAATTAGATTCTGAATCAGGGTTTGGCTCCTTGTCTTTGATCTCGACCACCAATGACTGTTTTGAGTGACATTCATCGATGTTGTGCCAGGGGATTTTGTGGAAATCACACCATTTTTCGGTGTCCTTCTTTGTCTTCCCATGACCCTTCTTTTCCCGTGTCTTGGACTGGTTTTCTGGAGACTACTTGTTAGGTCCGTCTTTGTCGTACTTTGGTTGTTTCATATTTGTAGACCTGAACTCCCATTTGTTATGGTGCTTAAATTTCTGCTCAATATTAACAGAATATCGATAAGCAACATCGAGTGATGAGATATCCAGAAAATCCGTTTCAGTCTGGATGTATCTGTGTAGAGCCCCACAGTATTTTAGAACCAAATGTCACTCAGAGTCTTTGATACCCAGCTTGGTTCGCAAGGTATGGAAGGTATTGGTGAACTCTGAAACTGCATGGCCCCTCTCTTGCTGTAGTGTGGTCCATCTCATGTACTGGTCCTCATAGTTTCCAACAGGGTAACACTGTTCCTTTACCACATCCACAAAAAAATCCCAGGTGGGATCGACCCCGTATATTCCAGACTTCTCTGTGGAACTTTGCTCCCAGTAACTTTCCCACCAATGTTTGACATGAGGGAGAGCTTTAAGGAGTGCAAAGGTGATATTTTCTTTATCGGAAAAATTGTGAACAAAGAAATATCCTTCTAGCAAAGTTAACCATTTTTCTGGGGCTTCTGCATCTATCCGTCCTTCAAATAGAGGAATATCAAAATTAACTTGTACCTTGAAAGGCGAGGTGCCTCCAAAGTGGCTGCTTGATGAGGATGCGCCTGATGCTATCGGCAGGCATTGAAGGATGTGGGAAAAATTCTCCATCATTTCGTCCCTCTGTTGCGTGAGAGCTTGCTCAAGCAACAGATTGATAGGATCGTCTGCTCCGTCATTTTTTTTTTCTTCCGCCATTGAGGGTTTATTAGGTGTGCGAGAGTGATTGTCTTCAAGAGAGACAAGCTCGAGACCCAACTTGCTATACTCGGACCTTGTTGGGGACATGCATTGAATAAACGATCAAGAGAAGCCTGCTCTGATACCACTGATTTGGATTATTTTTGGCACGAAATGAGATCGGAGATATAATAAAGAAATGCACAGAGATATCGCAGATATTCAATAATATAACAGAAATGTATAAGAGATGCAACCATAAACACATATATACAATAATACATGATTTCTATTAATGAAATAAATGTACATAGACTGTAAAATATAGAGTCAAAGACTTGATAGAATGGTGGCAGCTTATCTCTGAGAAGAGATGTGATGGCTACTCGCATTCGCAAGAAGATGATTACAATGAGGCTCTGAAGGAATTTTTACAATAAAAAGGAATGCCAAAATCCCTAGACATCCAAAATCCTAACCCTAGGATATGAAGCGCCAAAAGTCATGTGGGCCCCGTTTGGGTAAGTGAGTACATCAACTTCCCGGGGTCGTAACTTTTGCATGCGATCTCCGTTTTAGGCATATGATAGCTCATTGGAAAGGTATCGTCGAGGAGATTAATTTTGGGGGCCAAACTATGCCTTTGGATATCATTGAGAACCTCAATCTCGAAAAACCTTCATTTAGGCCCTCAAAATGGCCTCGGAAGTTAAAACCTGCTAAAAATAGTAAATTGCCAAAATTGCTAGAAAATTGTTTTGAGCTAGTCGGAAAAGGTGGGTGGCCACCGATATCCACCTAGATCATCCTTGTAGCCCATCAAATCAGAAGAGGTTCAGGAAGTCTCACAAGGCAAGTTTTGATCTCCACTAATTGCTTTTGCCGAGGATTTGCTTTATGTTTTCCTCTAAATCCCCTTCCAAATACAATTGAATGCACTCTAAGAGATATGAAGATAATGTCAAGCCTTTCTTCTCCAGTAATGAGAAAAGTGACAAAGAAGCATGCACACACATCACAACAACAAAAAAACATTGCTTTGGGTCAAAGGTAGGCATCAACAAGAAGGTGATTTTCTTCTTGACAATGGATTATTCTCCTAAACAACAAGGAATTTTCTGCATTAAATGCCTCAAAATAGTGTCCAATAGCTACATACTACCTTCTCTAACCCATTTTTTAGCCTAGTAAGTTGAGATTTAAGCATGCTCTAACCCCTCGTTCGACCCTCTGCACATGTGATCCATTCACCAATGGTATTCTATTGTCGTTCCTTGAATCTGTTGCCAAAATAATGATTTCCTCCCTGTTACCAGACCTGCCTGAAGCCTGAACACACCATAGTAGAACAAATCGAAGCTTCCTCCCTGTTGTCAAACCCACCCAAATCCCAATGAAGCAATAGTAATCTAAATCACAACGTCCTCCTGTTATCAAACCTGCTCAAAGCTCGAAAATGAAGGTGCAAAAAAGGAAAAGTAAACCAAATCGGCCCGACCTTTGATAGCACGGTTTGGAATTTGATTTTTTTTTAAATCATTTAATATAACAAGTTAAATAAGAAATAAGAGGAATACAAAAATAAATTATAATAAGGAAAATGGAACATATGGCATTTATTGAGAAGAAGAGTGAAAAAATATGGATATTCTTGCAAGGACATGTATTGTTTTTTCCAAAAAAGTATGAGAGGACAATAATATCGTTTTATTAAAAAGTGGGAAAGACGATTTATTATGAGCACTTTATGTTTTGGTTTTAAAAGTACTCATGATATTACCATGGTTAACTCTAGATTTCCATCCACCATTCAAAATGTGACAACTCACCATATTTAACTCAACCAATTCCAAGTCATCCCCAGGGGATGATGTCATCCTCTGAATTGTGATTGGCTCTTATAAAGTAGATTTTGGTGGTACATTTTTCGTTTGGAGGCCCTTTTTAACCTCAAAATTCCCCTAATGTCTTTGTAGCACTTTGAGCTTATATTGTTACCTTTGATCTTGCTTCTTCTTCAAATAATACTTGTTTGTGTAATTCTCACCTCGACAATACCTGCAAACAATTGATTTTATTTCTTCTTTCTTTTCCATCTCATTAGTTTTAAAATTTGTGTTCAAACCTTTCAAACTTTTATTCCCATCACGACATGGATTGAAATTCCTTTCATTACCTTCAAACTTTCTAAAAAATCATTTTCTCTTAGTTGCATATGCATGAGATGTATCCTTCTTTAATGAGTTGAGATTCTTCCTCTAAGACTGATTTACAAAATTGATCAAATGTTTGTTTAGGACTTTGGGATTCAATTGAATTACCCTTTTCCTATATTCTTTGAACATTTTAAAAGCTAGGGAAAGCTTACATTCAACCATAGAAATTATTGAAAATATTTATGATTGTAATCTACCTGTATTTTATCATATTGAGCATTCAAAAATGTCACTTCATTCAAATAATCAATCACTTTATCAAAATCATCCAGATCTAGATTCAATATTTTTCTTCTATGTTGAACACAAGATCAACATCTTTGCAATCAACCTCTTAACTTTTCCCAAATTCTATTAGCTTATATAAATCAACAATCTATCTATTAAGATTGGAACTTAAAGCCTTCCCAATGATTCATCTTGCTTTCTCAAGCTCGGTTCTCCATATTTATTTTTATTTATCATTTTGTTGAGGTTATGCAACATCTTTGTTAACAATCCTCCATAATGCTTTTCCTAAAAAAAACATTCATGCTTTTCCTCGAAAAAAAAAAACATTCATTAATGCTTTTCCTAAAAAAAACATTCATTAATGCTTTTCCTAAAAAAAAAAACATTCATTACTGCAAGATAAATCTAGTTCCATCAAATATGGGTAAAAATTCAACATTGGTAGATCCCATGATGTTAGAGACAAGATAATCAACCCACAAGAGAATGGGTTAAAAAAAATCTATCAAAACAATCCCAACAACCAATCTAGATAAGTAGAACCTCAACAATTTAACACCAATTTTTATGTAAGTGATTTCTATACTGTGTCTTTAGCATTGTATGAGTCACTGTTCATCAGTGTGTTTTCTGTCATATGAATCGTCCATTGATATGTGTGTGATAAGGTCAAGTGCCTGTGGGAATCAACAGTGTGAGGTATAAATTTGGTTGATTGAGACCATGAGAATCAATTGAAAGCTCAATCTATTCATGTTCTCGCTATTTGAGCATCTGGTGTTCCAACGTGCAGTGACTTGCTTCTGCATATTGATTGAATGCAGATGCACACAGTGAATTTGAAATTGGGTCAATGTGTTGAGTACTATTAAAGATAGTAAGAGACCGTCGATGTGTGGCGATTATGTGATTCATCTGAGTGAGACTCCATTGCGTTGCCCATTTGGCATGCTTGCGCTTAGATTGGGTTATCGATTTCAATTTTGTTGTGTGGATTTAGTTCCAGAGTGTGGAAACCGATGAATCGTCTATTGCTAATTCATACATTTTTGTCATGTGATCTAATTGCAGTTAGCTTTCCATATCATGTAGTCTTACTATTTTAAAGATTGTTTCTGAGTAAGAAACATTCTCATACGTGCCTGGAGCTGTGAGCTTGGATTCAAATAACTCAAAATAACGAAGACACGAACCTCTTTGATGTACTAATTTGCTTGGTCAAAGAGGAAGCACATGCTTGCTTGTGTGGAAGAGGAAGAATACGTGTAACAGGATAACACTTTTAGGCTCCTGGGCATTTACAAGAGTGCAACAGTTGCTCTAGAGTTGGATCATTTTGTTTCTGTAGACATTTCATTCCAGAACAACGCATATTTTCCCAATTCGATCTATAAATATATACAAGCGGTAGCGCTAAGGATCTCAGGAGACATGGCTATGTTCCTCGACTGTGGGTTTTTCGGACACCAACATACTCTCTTTGAAAATAAAGGCCACCACAAATGCACCATTAAGGGCTCAGTGGATTTCATGTTGGCAATGATGAAGCAAGTGAAATATTTCAATGAATATTGTGAAGAACGCTTATAGTTTCATACCCTCTTGGATCGTTGTTTAGATGAGAATGTGCAAGCAATATGCACCTAACAAAATGAGATTGCTCTTCTTAATTGGGTATGATTATCTTGGTAGGAAAATAACTATCACCGAAGAGACTTATGCATTGTTTAAAGCATTGTTAAATCCTTGGATCTATTGCTTTCTATATGCATGTTGATGTAGATCTTATATGATGATGGCGTTGAAAATGTCTTCAAAGTTTTGGTAACATTCAAAATTTATCTTTGTTATGTGTTTTCAATTCGATGGTGTTAACATACATGTTGAGCTTAGCTAACTCAATAGATAACTCAATGTGGAAGTGTAGTGGTCTGGTTAGAATTAGCTACTCTAACAAATCACGGGTGAATATGGAAATCCAAGACAATGATTGGACAATGACACTAAAGATATAGATGTCGAAGATGTGGACGACTACACCAGGTATGTGCACAAATCTAGAAAAACATACAGGTAGAAGCTTTGATAAGGCGTGTCATTATCTCTTGCTGATTTTTTGTAGCCGTGCTTGGCAATATTATGTAATGTAGAAACCATTCCTAGAGTATGCTTGGTAAGGTGTGGTGTACCTGGAAGGGAAATTTTGCTACATGTTTTTGCTTCCTCTAATTTTTCCTTGATGAAATGTTGTTTGACGAATCTTGTGCCATAAATCCTCAAATTGGAAGGTGCAAAGAGTGTAGGATTGACTTGGATACGTCATGTATCTAGACTATTTTTCTAGAGAACTGACAAGCATCATGGTTGGGTGCTTAGTGTCTCAGTAAATGGCAATATGTCCATAATATGGCTAGTTTCTTGGTATTTATAGTGAGGTTGATGTTAGGCCATGGAGTACAACTGGTTCCCATTCAATTTGTGTGGTATCAGTGTTCGACCCAAATACATGGTTGGTTCCCAACTGGTATGTCATTTGAAATTACAAGCCTATGGAGGAGCATGTACACTTTGGTTTTAAAATGGAAGTGAGTTTCTTGGGTGAATAATCATTTGTTTGTTACCATGGTAGTTAAAAATACAATGAAGTTGCATTGTTCTTGTTAAAGAAGCCAAGGGTTGATCACATACTTAATTTTGTGTTAGAATGGTGAGATTATAGCGAGAAGGATAGAGATGTTGTTCTAGATGCAACATAATGTTTTTAGATTTTAATTCAAAGGATGCTAGAAACAATTCTTGTAGTAGAAATGGTGATCTAATGATGTTGGAAAAATAAGGTAAAGTTTGTGAGTTGTCTTCAATAAAAGTAGTGACCATATGGAAATGTGAATCACACCTTCTATTTGTAGCAAGTATAGGATGCTATGTATAAATCCTATGTATTGGTCCTTGAAAATTTTGAGCTTGTATATTGCCTAGAGTTTGTACTTGGGAGAAGTATTGTAGTAGTACCTAGGCATTGTTTTCAAAGCTTGTACCTAGTGCTCCATGAAACATATAATGTTAATTGTACGTACCTGTATCTATGTATGTAACATGTAAAGGGCATATCATTGTAATACTTAGATATACATGCATACCCCTTCGCCATGTGTCCCTGTTGATTTGGATAACTTGTTTAGTATAATGCATAACCTCTATTGTGGAGTTGTTAAACCCTTGGAAGAGTGGGCCATGTGTTGGTTAGATTCTCTATGAGTGGACCGTGTTGGTTGTAGACTATGGGAGGTGTGTTAGGCCTGGAAACTAGAAGTTTTATGTACATTCATGGGGAGTTCATCAAGAATTTGAATAAACCATGTACATGAAGGAAATCCTATTAGACCAATAGTTGTAGTGATTAGGTACCCATGTATTATGATGGATGGTTGTTCCTTTATATGGACTTTGAAAAACACAATGATTTTATTGTGTAGGTATAAGATGAAGATGAAGAGCATATCTAAAAAAGACTGAAGGCAAATATTATAGAAGATGAATATGAAAATTGAGTCAGTTCAAAAGGCAGTTGAAGAGATGAAATAAGATGATTGAGTCATAGGTATTCATTAAGGGGGGGTATGAAGGACTAACTTCTACTTGTGAATCATGAATAATGTCTCAATTATATGATGGCTTTGTAATGGTGTAGACCAAGCATAGAAGTCTATGTAAGATTTAAAGATGAGGAGAAAATAGAGAAATTAGAGATGAAGATCAATTGATCGTTGCAACTGTTAGTCTAATAGGATGTCCTTTGTGTACATGGTTCGTTCAAATTCTTGATGAACTTCCCTCAATGTAAATAAAAATTTTGGTTTCTAAGCCTAACACACCTCCCAAAGTTTATAACCAACACGGTCCACTCATAGAGCATATAAACAACACATGACCCACTCCTCCAAGTGTTTAAAAACTCCACAACAGAGGTTCTACACTATACTGAACAAGCTATCAAAATAATCAGGGACACATGGCAAAGGGATATGTGTGCCTATCTAAGTCTTACAACAATACACCATTTACAAGTTACATACATAGATACATGTACATGTACAATTAACATACTCCATTTCATGGAGCACTGGGTATAAGCTTTGAAAACAATGCTTAGTTACCACTACAATACTTCTCCCAAGTACAAACTCTAGGCAAGATACAAGCTCAAAATTTTCAAGGACCAATACATAGGATTTATACATAACATCCTAGACTTGCTACAAATAGAAGGTGTGATTCACATTTCCATATGGTAACTTTTTTATATGGACTTCAACAAATACAATTTTTTTATTTTGCATGTACAAGATGAAGATGAAGAGCATATATGAAGAAGACTAAAGGAAAATATCATAGAAGATGAAAGTGGGACCAATCCAAAATATAGATGAAGAGACAATAAAGAATGATTGAATCATAAGTATTCATTAAGGGGGGTATGAAGGATTAATCCTACTTGTGAATCGTGAATAATGTATAAATATATGATGGATTTGTAATAATGTAGACCAAGCATAGAAGTTTATGTAAGAATAAAAGACGAGGAGAAAAGAGAAAAGTTAGGTATGGAGATCAATTGAGAGATTCATGGAGAGGTTATTGTGGAGATAGTTATGGATATGGTTGAACTAAATATCTAATTATGACCTAGTTGTTATGGTCACCTAAAATTATATAAAGGGACTGACAATTGTATAATAGAAACATACATGGGATAATTGATTGAATAGAATTTTCCCCTTCGGGGGTTTCTTGAGTATGAAAGCCCAGTGTCCCTTGCTTGATCTTTGTTTCGATGTATTTGTTGCTTAGTTGTGTTTCCAACAAAACTTTGTTGTCAAAATTCCCTTCCTACAATAACCACTTTATTGGGGTGCCATTGCATATGGAGAGGCAATTACTAGTCTATGAAACAAAGATTTATATTATACAGTGTTCAAATGGTAGTTCAAATAAATTTATAAAAATATTGCGGATGATTAATATATGTGAACATTAATGGATATAGTAGAGGAGAAATACATAGTGCATAATTCTAGGTTAGGTCTATTTATATGAAATTCTTCAACATTTGAGAGATTGTTGAGAATGTTTGATATGATAGTTTTGAAATTGTAAACTAGCATATTCTTGAAGTAGGGGAAGGGAACACTAAAATGAATTGGGGTTGTTTTGATGCTTAAAAATATGGAAAATGATTTAATAAACATTAACAAAAGATTTAGTTAAACTTGAAGGGGAAGAAAAAATATATATTTTTAGTTTCTTTATATAATATATTTTAGATAAATTTGTTTTTTATTTTAAGTGGCTATTTAAACAAGATCCAAAAAAAAATATAACTAATCTCCATCTATATGCCTAAAAAAATAAATTTAAATATTTTAAAGATATTCATTCACAAGCTTTGAAAATGAAAATTAGTAAATATACTAATTGTACTCATAACATAATTTCAAATATGGATAATTTCATTTTAATAATAAGTAGTGATTTCTTAATGTTCAAGTGTGAAAAATATTTTAATTACACTCTAAGTTTTTATCATTTTAATAATAAGTAGCGATTCCTTAATGTTTAAGTGTGAAAAATATTTTAATTATAATTTAAGTTTTGTTTGAATTATATGTGGATCATGTTTGGTTGGATTTTGGTACTTTCAAGTCTTTGGACTGATATCTATGAACTAGGAGTGTATCTTCGAGTTATATTTTCAATCTAGAAAACAATTATATATCAATATAATGAATAAATTTTCTATTAGAAAAAAAATGTGAATCATATTAAATATGCATTTGCATGTCGAAGTAATCAAACTAATATACAAAATGCCATAAAAGTTTTGGTTAGTTTCATTTCTAATATAAAAAAGACATCATTTTAAAAATTGCAAATAATGAGTGGATACAATTTTACAATTTCCTTTACATTATATTTTATGTGAATTTGCTAATACACAACATTATATTTTATGTGAATTTGCTAATACACATAGTTGCCAAATATTATAATTTCATATCTAATAAGTTATTATGAAAAATAATCTTGGATAAAATTTTACCACTTCCCTTTCATTATATTTCATGTGAATTTGCTACCGTACATGTTATACATAATTACCAAATATTATAATTCCATATGTAATACCTATTATTATGGAAAATAATTAATAAACTCAAATTAATACTAATTAAACTAGTTATAAATAAGCATTCACACAAGTTTTTAGAAGATGCGTCAAAACAATAATCATGAAAATGCAATTGGGTTTTCCAATTTCAAAACTATTGTGAAAATGCAAAAATATATTATCATTTTGATTTCTCCTCAAATGTATCATGAAAACTGAATTAAATTATTGTGAAGATGTGACACCAATGTAACACCCAGCTACCCACGTGTCACCATGATAGATACGACACATCTCTTTCGATGCAACAAACAATACACTTCAAAAAAATCTCCACTTTCATTGCTATAATTGTTTTTATTGCGATTTTTAATTCATTTTTATTAATTTCTAATTTTGATTCTAATCTTACCCTTGCTTAGATCGATTTGACTATCAAAATAGTTTGGACTTCATGAAATCTTCCATGGTAATGACCGAGATGAAGGAGATTACAAAGGTTCGATTTGACTATCAAAATAGTTTGGACTTCATGAAATCTTCCATGGTAATGACCGAGATGAAGGAGATTACACAAGTTTATTTGTCATGGACGGTGAAAAACATGGTAATTATTATTAGTGCGTATAAGGAGAGCAAGTGGCTAGGGGAAATGGTGAACGAAGAGGGCAAGTATTTAGTAGTGAGACCACCACTAACATTAATTATCAAATCTACTTTGACGTTCAAGGAAATGTCACATTGGTTGGAATGTGAATGGAGCCCAGACATATTGTTTTATATTTATATAATAATATGTATTAATTCCAAACTATTGTGTTATAGAATATCTCACTACTCTTGGTGCAATGGTCATCGTTATACAACCAAATGTTAATCCATTATTAGAGTCTCAACCACAAACAAAAAATCATGTACATTTACATATTAATCAACAATATATAAACGACCATTGAAGGAGTAGGTAGATTTTTCTACCACTGGGTGGACAAGTTCCGCTACATTAGCAATAACAATATAATGGGGATTATTTTTATCTATGATTCATAAATGATAGGCTTATGGTCCGTTTATCTCGCCATTGTGGATTCTTCAGGAAAATAGATTTTGATTGACTATGTTCTTTGTGCAACTTGAAATAAATTTAAGCTTCTCTCTACTAATTTTTAGCACGCAAAAGAATGGCTCTGTTTGTGTGATGGGTTACCTTGTTGGTTACTTACTTATAGTGGCTAGGAAATATGCTTTGTCTTCAAATCTAATTTTAAAACTTGATTGTGGACTCTAATACCATTGTCAACGCTTACACATAGGAAGTCATACGCTTTATTTAAGTCTAAAGAAGACAATCTCCCACTCTTGCAAAACCCCGTAGCTATCATATCGTGTGTCTTCCAAGCAATCACATGAGTTTTAATATGTAGTATGAGTAAAACATTTGAGATGTATGGGCCAGTGTTGAAGCAACTTACTGTACTCAACCAACACTTCTCTTAATTTACTTGAATTTCCCTCTTACACAAATCCCATTCCATTTCAACACAAGACAAACAAGCAACTGCAAACGAGTGAGAATTAATGCTATCTGCGAATTAATTCAATAAATTAATTGTTGGTTGAAGAATTCAACTCAACTCATAGCCAAGAGAAAGGAGTAAATATGGCCAAGTGACAAATAGTGTATACGCCCTTGCTAAGTTCCCGATGGCCCAATAAGGGATAAGCAAATTGCTACTCATGAGTTACAAGGGATAGAATTAGAAACTTAGCTAAGCAATTGTAAAAACTAACTTATGATGACCATTGATCTCTAGGTTTAAAATTGGATGTATGGTCTGAGTTATTTTCCAAACAAGATGACCAAAATTGACTCTAATAGAAATTACCATCATCATAATCTCATAATTCATCATGACAATACTTTAACCATAGGTGGAACAACAAAACCATCCAACAATCATTACACACAACAAAAGAACAAATTCATGACTTAGAGAACACAAAATTTACCCTAGAAACCCAATCAATTCTAATAGAATTTACCATCACCATAATCTCATAATGTATCGTGACAATTCTTTAACCACATCCGAGACAACAAAACCATCCAACAATTAGTACACATAGCCACACAACAAATTCATGATTCAATGAACACAAAATTTACCTTGGAAAACCAAACGAGAAAACCAACATTTTCTTGGGGGGTTTATTATGCTTAGAAAATTGTTTTAATGGCGACTTGCATTCTCAAACATAGATTTAATGCATTTTTACTCACTAACAAGATTGTAGATGGTTATGGCTCAAAGACAAGCTTCAATCTTTGGACAAGCTTCTTCTCTTGAGCCCTTCATGCTTTGCTACTACCCTGCTTCTTTGTTTTCTCTTTGGTTCTCTTCTCCCTTAAATGCCCTTCTTCTCCACATCCTTCATATTTAATGGGATGCCTTAGAAGGCCAACCATCACAATGGTTCATTTCATCTTCCAAGTGAAAAGGAGTTTTGGACTATTCACTCAACTTTGCAAAATTAAATTTTGTTATTTCAAAGTTAAAAAAAAGATATTATTTAGAGAATCCATTTCGGGTCACACCTGCCATTTGCAAGATTTTGGACCCCCAAAACTTCAAATCCCTTTGATCTTCTTCTTCTCTGCATCTGCATGCCTACCTCCTTCTCTACCATCAAACAATCTCTGACAGATCTCCAAGAAAGGGTGCCTGCATTGTAGGATGTGTTATATTCTTTGCACAAGTAGTAGTGTCTGAGCGTCTGCGCCAGGCGCGCAAGGGTTCGGGGGCAGCGCCCCCGATTTTTTTTTTCGCACCGGGACGACATATTTCCGGGACCACATGATATTTAGGTGGTTTTTCGGCACATGGTTTTTTGCCGATGGTTTTCTATTTCCGGTTAAGGAATTAGGGTTTTGGACTAATCCAGGTCATTGGGTTAGGGTTTTGGGTGCCGCTGGCTTCTATATGTATATTGTATTGTAAACAATGTAACACAATGTATGAATATAATATATAATGGTTTTCCCGGTTTGGGTTTCCAGGGGAAAAATCTCTGTGTAATGTTTGCATTTGCCATTGTATCTTTTCTATTCTTTTCTGAATATCTGTTTACAGTAGACATTGTACAAGGTTAGAATTTATAGGATGGAATATATGAGCTAACTAGGGGTTTGGTTTGGTATGAGCTTGTTTTCCATCTCATGGGTTGTAATAACAAGCAACTCATTTCCCCCCTTGACCTTGACTCTCCAAGATTTCTTCTTGGCTGTTTGGTTCTTGAGATGGATTTCTAGGTGAAGCCTCCAACATTTGGCCTCCCAATGTTTATACAATTTGTAGTGTTGATAGTAGTCCCTGCATGCGTTGCTTGGCCTTCTAAAGTGTCAAAATTGCTATCCTTATGACCTATTTTCTTGCAATAGAAACAAACCAAAGATACTTTGCCACACCTTTTTTGGTTTGTGATGATGCTTACCAACATGGTTGCTTGGTCCCCCAAATATTGGAGTAGATTTGGGTGGTAAAAGCATCCTTTTGCTACCTTCTTCCATGCCTCTACAAGTGGATTTGAGTGTCCTACTGCCCACTCCTTTTCTAGCTTCCTTTTCCTCCATGGGAATGGATTTTTTTTTCGGTCCTCTTGGCTTGATAAAGGTGGTTTGAATTGAACTTGTGTTACTTCTTGTGTACTGAAGCCTAGGCATTTATACTTAGACATTTGTTGTGTTACAATAGGGATCACAATCCCTTGGCCTTTATTGTCTACCCCTTGGACCTTTAGCCCATTTTTCTCAACAACTTGGAACCGATGCCTCTAGTGTACTTTTCAAAATCACTAAAGGGTTCTTGAGAAAGGATCTTGGAAGGCAAGTTTACCATGCTTGATTTCGTCATGGTGTTGGCAACATAAGGGACTTTCTTGGTCTCTTGGACAACTACTTGTAGCTTCTTCAATACCTCCTCCTTTGTTGACAAATCTTGGTATAGTTGAGTAGACATTTTGGTGAACCTCTCCTCTTACTAATTGTTCAACTAAGTGAATTTCTCCCCTAACTACAAGCATTACAATCTACTCTTGTCTAATTTCACTCTCATGGGATGAAGGAGTCATGTCATTTTTCTTATATTCCACAATAAAACCTCATAATAAAAAAATTAAAATTAAAATATAAAATATAAAAGAGAATAGGGATTCAAAAGTAGAAAAGCCTCCACAAAACATCATAAAAAACATATGAAGGATAATACCCACTAAGAAGGTAGTTGTCCATAGCCATTGTGGCCACTCTGAATCCCATGTGGTCCTTCATATGAGAGTTGTCTAAATGTTCTACTTGTTGACATTTTTCATGGAATTCAGCTATATAAATCTAGAAGAAATCACAACTTTTTGTTATTTAAATTACATTTCTGAATGCATAAATGGATTCATCCTAAAATTGATCGGAATATAAGCATAAAAACACAAAAAAAATAAAAAATTAAACTATGCGTAAATTTAATCTTAATTAAAATTTCTCCACAGTTTATGTGTTTTCACTTGGTTGACCTGTAAAATTTGATGCTCCTGTAAGCATTAATTTATATTTGGAATCAGACGGAAAATGTATGCACACACTTATTCCCTACGAAGACACAACCTACAGGCTACAATAATATCAAATTTCAGAATCCAAGTTGAAAATAATGACAAAAGATATCATTATTTATGCTTGAAAATAATGACAAAAGATACCATTATTTATGCTTACTCATATCCGAACAGTACAGTACATAACATGATTATCATCAACAATATGTTACATACACTCATACATTTTCAATCATTGCATGTGCCATAACACATGTAATATTGAATGTTGTCTCATGTATAATATTAAATGTTGTGGTGGATGGTGTATACACATTGGATTTGAATTTCTTTCAAATCTAACAGTGTATATACCATCCTCTGCAACATTCAGTGTTTTCAAATTTGAGAATTTACATATCATCATCTGCAACATTCAATGCTGAATAACTTTCTTTCAAATATGACAATCTATACACCACAGGCTGCGACATTCAATGCTTTCAAATATGACAATTTATACACCATCAATTGAAACATTCAATGTTGACTAGCCACACCCATCAAGAGAAGAATGGATATCTAAAAAAAATTATTTGTTTAATTGTTGAAATTATCCACCAAAGCCAGAGCAGGCAGAGGGGCCTGGCAAGTTTTGATTGATTGATTGATTTTAATGACGTCCACCAGGTTGAACAACCTAAGGGACCAAGAGTATATTGATTGATTGATTTTAATGACGTCCACAAGGTTGAACAACCGAAGGGACCAAGAATATATTGATTTATCGATTTTAATCACGTCCATGAGGTTGAACAACCTAAGGGACCAAGAGTATAACAACCCTAATTCATCTTCATTTTGGATAAGAAGATAGTTTGATCAGACTATCCCGTTCCGCCCAGGTGTAGCACGATGTTCATACAATGGGTCTCACATTCACGTAAAAATTCGTTGTCGTGTATCTGAATCTACTTTAGTCCCGGTTTACTGGTTTACCCCTGCAGGGCATTCGTCATGCATGAATTGACCCTCGGTTTGAAAGTCTCTTACTTTCAAATTGTATGGCCCTCCTGAAACTCATGGATTCTGCCCCTTAATCAGCAAATGCCAAAGCTCTCTGATTTTTGACATTCAATTCCAAAACATATTCATAAACCCAAAAACAATGAAGGCTGCCAAAGTATAATTGTTTTACTTTTTTGCCTTTTCTTGCATATATTTTTAGTTTAATTTTACTCGAAATTTTATAAGAATTTGTTTGATCTGTAGATTCAAGTAAAACTAAACAAAAACTTATGTTGCCGAATTTAAAACAAAACAAAATCAAAAGATAAACAGTTAAACAACTCCTAAATAAAAAAGTAAAACAACTATAATACTCTATTCCTGAGAATTTATACATTGAAATGATAGGGTCCCATGCAAGGGTCTAAGGGGAAAGTTCCACGATTGAGATGGTTGTCTGCATCTGTTCAAAATTTCTACGATAAATGCAGCTCTACTGTTAACATATGGACTTGACTCTCTCGTCCTCCTTATTATCTTCGCATTAGCGGAAGTTGAAGTTGTAACTGATCTCTGAATCAACGAAAGTTGAAGTTGTAGCTGTAGCAACTGCTCGCCCGAGCATTGGTTAAACCATGGTGACTTTAGTTGCTTGACATAGGTATCCACATAGGTTGCTTGCAAAATTTATTCTGTAGGTACCTTGAGTCAAATAGGGATCAAAAAACACACAAACTTTAGGGAGGATTTTCTCTTCGGAGGAATTTGAGCGAATGTGTTGTGAAGCCCACGAGGGTCCTTATAACTGATTTTGTTACCTCCACTCTATTGTTTGGGAGTCTCATCATCTCCTAGGAGAGGCATACCTTCTTTAGCTCCGGAGGTCCCTTCAACCCTCATATCTTGTTTGTGTGCATTGACCTTTAGATTTATTTAGGAGTGTGATCTTTGTTTATTAGGTGGTCTTAGTATTTTGTTTTGCGTTGTGATTTTTGAGTCATCGAGGAGCAAGACTAGCCTCCCCACTGGTCTCGTCATCTTTTGAGTCAAGTACCAAAGTTTGGTTTGTTACCGAAGATGCCTCCTAAAAGGCATAGATTTAATAAACACGGTACATATATCTCCGCTGCTCAGACTCACGATCATCCTACCATGAGTATTGAGTCAGATATGAATGTATCAGGAAGCCTTTCGACACCAGCCTCCGCTATGATTAATGGAGTCTCCTCGACTCCCTAATCATCAATTGTTTGGATTCTAGAGACTCCCCCACTTAATGCTACCTAGCCCATGGTCTCTGCTCAGTCCATGGGGATGAATCCTTTTGTATTTCTGAATAGTACGCCAAATCATAGTACTCAGTCAATGCCTTGGGTCTCTAATCCTTTCTCTTTTGGTATGCCACATAGGGTTGAAAAGAAAAATTCTTCGTTTCCAAATATGAAATCATATTTGGATACCCATTTGAGAGTTGTACACGTGGTTTTCATTGCGAGCGAAGACGTGTAGTTCTTGGGCCGTTTTTTTTCAACTTCGGGTCACATTCTAGGCCCGAGTTTGAACGAGGTGGGATGATGGGATGAAAAGAAAAATTCTTCGTTTCCAAATGTGAAATCATATTTGGATACCCATTTGAGAGTTGTACACGTAGTCTTGATTGCGAGCGAGGACATGTAGTTCTTGGGCCACTTTTTATCAACTACGGGTCACATTCTAGGCCCAAGTTTGAATGAGGTGGGATGACGGGTTGAAAAGAAAAATTCTTCGTTTCCAAATACGAAATCATAGTTGGATACCCATTTGAGAGTTGTACACGTGGTCTTGATTGCGAGCGAAGACGTGTAGTTCTTGGGCCGCATTTTCTGAACTTCGGGTCACATTCTAGGCCCAAGTTTGAATGAGGTGGGATGATGGGTTGAAAAGAAAAATTATTCGTTTCCAAATATGAAATAATATTTGGATACCCATTTGAGAGTTGTACATGTGGTCTTGATTGCGAGCGAAGACCTGTAGTTCTTGGGCCTCTTTTTCTCAACTTCGGGTCACATTCTAGGCCCAAGTTTGAATGAGGTGGGATGATGGGTTGAAAAGAAAAATTCTTCATTTCCAAATATGAAATCATATTTGGATACCCATTTGAGAGTTGTACACATGGTATTGATTGCGAGCGAAACCGTGTAGTTCTTGGACCGCTTTTTCTCAAGTTCGGGTCACATTCTAGGCCCAAGTTTGAACGAGGTGGGATGATGGGTTGAAAAGAAAAATTCATCATTTCCAAATATGAAATCATATTTGGATACCAGTTTGAGAGTTGTACACGTGGTCTTGATTGCGAGCGAAGACATGTAGTTCTTGGTCCGCTTTTTCTCAACTTCGGGTCACATTCTAGACCCAAGTTTGAACGAGGTGGGATGATGGGTAGAAAAGAAAAATTCATCGTTTCCAAATATAAAATCATATTGGGATACCCATTTGAGATTTGTACACGTGGTCTTGATTGCGAGTGAAGACGTGTAGTTCTTGGGCCTCTTTTTCTGAACTTCGGGTCACATTCTAGGGCCAAGTTTGAACGAGGTGGGATGATGGGTTGAAAAGAAAAATTCTTCGTTTCCAAATATGAAATCATATTTAGATACCCATTTGAGAGTTGTACACGAGGTCTTGATTGCGAGAGAAGACGTGTATTTCTTGAACCACTTTTTCTCAACTTTGGGTCACATTCTAGGCCCAAGTTTGAACGAGCAAGGATGATGGGCTGAAAAGAAAAATTCTCCGTTTCCAAATATGAAATTAAATTTGGATACCCATTTGAGAGTTCTACACATGGTCTTGATTGCGAGTGAAGACATGTAGTTCTTGGGCCGCTTTTTCTCAACTTCGGGCCACATTCTAGGCCCAAGTTTGAACGAGGTGGGATGATGGGTTGAAAAGAAAAATTCTTCGTTTCCAAATTTGAAATCATATTTGGATACCCATTTGAGAGTTGTACACGTGGTCTTGATTGTGAGCGAAGACGTGTAGTTCTTGGGCTGTTTTTTCTCAACTTCGGGTCACATTCTAGGCCCAAGTTTGAACAAGGTGGGATGATGGGTTGAAAAGAAAAATTCTTCGTTTCCAAATATGAAATCATATTTGGAAACCCATTTGAGAGTTGTACACGTGGTCTTGATTGCGAGCAAAGACGTGTAGTTCTTGGGCCGCTTTTTCTCAACTTCGGGTCACATTCTAGGCCCAAATTTGAACGAGATGGGATGATGGGTTGAAAAGCAAAATTCTTCATTTCCAAATATGAAATCATATTTGAATACCCATTTGAGAGTTGTACATGTGGTCTTGATGGAAAGCTAAGACGTGTAGTTCTTGGGCCATTTTTTCTCAACTTTGGGTCACATTCTAGGCCCAAGTTTGAACGAACTGGGATGATGGGTTGAAAAGAAAAATTCTCCATTTCGAAATATGAAATCATATTTGGATACCCATTTGAGAGTTGTACATGTGGTCTTGATTGCGAGTGAAGACTTGTAGTTCTTCGACCATTTTTTCTCAACTTCGGGTCACATTCTAGTCCCAAGTTTGAACGAAGTGGGATGATGGGTTGAAAAGAAAAATTCTTCGTTTCCAAATATGAAATCATATTTGGATACCAATTTGAGAGTTGCACACATGGTCTTGATTGTGAGAGAAGAAGTGTAGTTCTTGGGCCGTTTTTTCTTAACTTCGGGTCACATTCTAGGCCCAAGTTTGAACGAAGTGGGATTATGGGTTGAAAAGCAGAATTCTTCATTTGAAAATATGAAATCATATTTGGATACACATTTGAGAGTTGTACATGTGGTGTTGATTTTGAGCGAAGATGTGTAGTTCTTGGGCCTTTTTTTCTCAACTTCGGGTCACATTCTAGGCCCAAGTTTTAACGAGGTGGGATGATGGGTTGAAAAGAAAAAATCTTCGTTTCCAAATATGAAATCATATTTGGATACCCATTTGAGAGTTGTGCACGTGGTCTTGATTGCGAGCAAAGACGTGTAGTTCTTGGGCCACTTTTTCTCAACTTTGGGTCACATTCTAGGCCCAAGTTTGAACAAAGTGAGATGATGGGTTTCCAAATATGAAATCATATTTGAATACCTATTTGAGAGTTGTACACGTGGTCTTGATTGCAAGCGAAAACGTGTAGTTCTTGGGCCGCTTTTTCTCAACTTCGGGTCACATTCTAGGCCCAAGTTTGAACGAAGTTGGATGATGGGTTGAAAAGCAAAATTCTTCGTTTCCAAATATGAAATCATATTTGGATACCCATTTGAGAGTTGTACGGTCTTGATTGCAAGCGAAGACATGTAGTTCTTGGGCCGTTTTTTCTCAACTTCAGGTCACATTCTAGGGCCAAGTTTGAACGAGGTGGGATGATGGGTTGAAAAACAAAGTTCTTCGTTTCCAACTATGAAATCATATTTGGATACCCATTTGAGAGTTGTACACGTGGTTTTGATTGCGAGCGAAGACGTGTAGTTCTTGGGCCAGTTTTTTTCAACTTCGGGTCACATTTTGGGCCCAAGTTTGAACGAATTGGGATGATGGGTTGAAAAGAAAAGTTCTTCGTTTCCAAATATGAAATCATATTTGGATACCCATTTGAGAGTTGTAAACTTGGTCTTGATTGTGAGCGAAGACGTGTAGTTCTAGGGCCATTTTTTCTCAACTTCGGGTCACATTCTAGGCCCAAGTTTGAACGAAGTGAGATGATGGTTTGAAAACCAAAGTTCTTCATTTCCAAATATGAAATCATATTTGGATACCTATTTGAGAATTGTACATATGGTCTTGATTGCGAGTGAAGACATGTAGTTCTTGGGCTTCTTTTTCTCAACATCGGGTCACATTCTCGGCCCAAGTTTGAACGAAGTGGGATGATGGGTTGAAAACCAAAGTTCTTCATTTCCAAATATGAAATCATATTTTGATACACATTTGAGAGTTGTACACGTGGTGTTGATTTCGAGCGAAGATGTGTAGTTCTTGGGCCACTTTTTCTCAACTTCGGGTCACATTCTAGGCCCAAGTTTTAACGAGGTGGGATGATGGGTTGAAAAACAAAATTCTTAGTTTCCAAATATGAAATCACATTTGGATACAAACTTGAGATTTGTACACGTGGTCTTGATCGTGAGTGAAGACGTGTAGTTCTTGGGCCACTTCTTCTCAACTTCGGGTCACATTCTAGGATGAAGTTTGACCGAAGTGGGATTATGGGCTGAAAAGAAAAATTCTTCGTTTGCAAATATGAAATAGTATTTGGATACCCTTTTGAGAGTTTTACATGTGGTCTTGATTTCAAGCGAAGACGTGTCGTTCTTGGGCAATTTTTTCTCAACTTCGGGTCACATTCTAGGCCCAAGTTTGAACAAAATGGGATGATGGGTTGAAAAGAAAAATTCTTCATTTCCAAATATGAAATCATATTTGGATACCCATTTGAGAGTTGTGCACGTGCTCTTGACTGCGAGCGAAGACGTGTAGTTCTTGGGCTACTTTTTCTCAACTTCGGGTCACATTCTATGCCCAAGCTTGAACGAAGTGGGATGATGGGTTGAAAAGAAAAATTCTTCATTTCCAATTATGAAATCATCTTTGGATACCCATTTGAGAGTTGTACACATGGTCTTGATTGCGAGCGAAGACGTGTAGTTCTTGGGTCGCTTTTTCTCAACTTCGGGTCACATTCTAGGACCAAGTTTGAACGAAGTGGGATGATGGGTTGAAAAGAAAAATTCTCCATTTCCAAATATAAAATCATATTTGGATACCCATTTGATAGTTGTACATGTGATCTTGACTGCGAGTGAAGATATGTAGTTCTTGGGCTGCTTTTTCTGAACTTCGGGTCACATTCTGGGCCCAAGTTTGAACAAAGTGGGATGATGGGTTGAAAAGAAAATTTCTCCATTTTCAAATATGAAATCATATTTGGATACCCGTTTGAGAGTTGTACACGTGGTCTTGACTTCGAGCGAAGACATGTAGTTCTTGGGTCGCTTTTTCTCAACTTCAGGTCATATTCTGGGCCCAAATTTGAACGAAGTTGGATGATGGGTTGAAAAACAAAGTTCTCCATTTACAAATATGAAATCATATTTGGATACCCATTTGAGAGTTGTACATGTGGTCTTGACTGCGAGTGGAGATGTGTAGTTCTTGGGCTATTTTTTCTCAACTTTGGGTCACATTCTGGGCCCAAGTTTGAACGAAGTGGGATTGTGGGTTGAATAGCAAAGTTCTCTGTTTCCAAATTTGAAATCATATCTGGATACCCATTTGAGAGTTGTGCACGTGGTATTGACTATGAGTGAAGACGTGTAGTTCTTGGGCTGCTTTTTCTCAACTTCAGGTCACATTTTGGACCCAAGTTTGAACGAAGTGGGATGATGGGTTGAAAAGCAAAGTTCTCCATTTCCAATTATGAAATCTTATTTGGATACCCATTTGAGAGTTGTACGGATTATGGGTTGAAAATTAAAATTCTTCATTTCCAAATATGAAATCATGTTTGGATACCCATTTGAGATTTTTCGAGGTGGTCCTAATTGCGAGCGAAGACGTGTAGTTCTTGGGCCCATTTTTCTCAACTTCGGGTCACATTCTAGGCCCAAGTTTGAACGAAGTGGGATTATGGGTTGAAAATCAAAATTCTCCATTTCCAAATATGAAATCATATTTGGATACCCATTTGAGAGTTGTACACACGGTCCTAATTGTGAATGAAGATGTGTAGTTCTTGGGCCCAAGTTTGACCATCCCTGAATGAAGGCTATTTGGAAAAAGTGGAATTATGGGTTTAAAAATATAAAATAATTTGTTGATACCCATTTGAGAGATGCAATTGGGTTCTCGAGCGCTCGTAATGTTGAGGCATTCTTTGGGCCATTTTGATCAAATTCGTATTGTTTTAGGGTGGATTTTGGTTAACCCCAAATGAAGGTGATTTTTGAAAAGACAAATTTCTTCATTTACAAATATGAAATCATATTTGGATACCAATTTGAGAGTTGTACATGTGGTCCCAATTGAGGGAGAATACATGTAGTTCTTGGGCCCCTTTTTCTCAACTTCGGGTCATTCTAGGACCAAGTTTGACCAACCTCGAATGAAGGCTATTTGGAAGAAGTGGAATTATGGGTTTAAAAATATAAAATAATTTTTTGATACCCATTTGAGAGATATAGGTGGGTTCCCGAACTCTCACAACGTTGAGGCATTCTTTGGCCCACTTTGATCAAATTCGTATCATTTTAGGTTTGATTCTGGTTAACCCTGAATGAAGGTAATTTTTGAAAAGTAAATTTTTTTATTTGCAAATATGAAATCATATTTGGATACCCATTTGAGAGTTGTACATGTGGTCCTAATTGTGAGTGAAGAGGTGTAGTTCTTGGGCCCCTTTTTCTCAGCTTCAGGTCATTTTAGGCCTAAGTTTGACCAGCCCTGAATGAAGGCTAGTTAGAAGAAGTGGAATTATGGGTTTAAAAATACAAAATAATTTCTTGATACCCATTTGAGAGATGCAAGTGGGTTCCCGAGCGCTCGTAATGTTGAGGCATTCTTTGGCCCATTTCGATCAAATTCGTATTGTTTTACGGTCAATTCTGGTTAACCCCGAATGAAGGTGATTTTTGAAAAGCAAAATTCTTCATTTGCAAATATGAAATAATATTTGGATACCCATTTGAGATTTGTACACGTGGTCCTAATTGTGAGCGAAGACGTGTAGTTCTTGGGCCCCTTTTTCTCAACTTCGAGTCATTCTAGTCGCAAGTTTGACCAACCCCAAATGAAGGTTATTTAGAAAAAGTGGAATTATGGGTTTAAAAATAAAAAATAATATTTTGATACCCATTTGAAAGATGCAAGTGGGTTCTCGAGCGTTCGTAACGTTGAGACATTCTTTGGCCCATTTCGATCAAATTTGTATTGTTTTAGGGTTGATTCTGGTTAACCCCGAATGAAGGTGATTTTTGAAAAGACAAATTTTTCATTTCCAAAGATGAAATCATATTTGGATACCCATTTGAGAGTTGTACATGTGGTCCCTATTGTTGGAGAAGACATGTAGTTTTTGGGCCCCTTTTTCTCAACTTCCAGTCATTCTAGGCCCAAGTTTGACCAACCTCGAACAAAAGGCTATTTGGAAGAAGTGGAATTATGGGTTTAAAAATATAAAATATTTTTTTGATACTCATTTGAGAGATATAGGTGGTTTCCCGAGCTCTCGCGACGTTGAGGCATTCTTTGGCCCATTTCAATCAAATACGTATCGATTTAGGGTTGAATTTTGTTAACCTCGAATGAAGGTGATTTTTGAAAAGAAAAATTCTTCATTTGCAAACATGAAATCAAATTTGGAGACCCATTTGAGAATTTTACACGCAGTATTGATTATGAGTGAAGACATGTAGTTCTTGGGCCCCTTTTTCTCAACTTCGGGTTATTCTAGGCCAAAGTTTGACCAGCGTTGAATTAAGGCTATTTGGAAGAAGTGGAATTATGGGTTTAAAAATACAAAATAATTTTTTGATACCCATTTGAGAGATGCAGGTGGGTTCCCGAGCGCTCGTAACATTGAGCCATTCTTTTTCCCATTTCGATCAAATTCGTATCGTTTTATGGTTGATTCTGGTTAACCCCAAATGAAGGTGATTTTTGAAAATAAAAATTCTCCATTTGCAAATATGAAATCATATTTGGATACCCATTTGAGATTTGTACACATGTTCCTAATTGCGAGCGAAGACATGTAGTTCTTGGGCCCAGGTTTCTCAACTGGGTCATTTTAGGCCCACGTTTGGCCAGCCTCGAATGAAGGCTATTTAGAAGAAGTGGAATTATGGGTTTAAAAATATAAAATAATTTTTTGATACCCATTTGAGAGATGCAAGTGTGTTCTGGAGCGCTCATAACGTTGAGACATTCTTTGGCCCATTTCGATCAAATTCGTATCGTTTTAGGGTTGATTCTGGTTAACCCCGAATGAAGGTGATTTTTGAAAAGAAAAATACTTTATTTGCAAATATGAAATGATATTTGGATACGCATTTGAAAGTTGTACACGTGGTCTTGATTGCGAGCAAAGACGTGTAGTTCTTGGGCCCCTTTTTCTCACCTTCGGGTCATTCTAGGCCCAAGCTTGACCAACCCCGAATGAAGGCTATTTGGAAGAAGTGTAATTATGGGTTTAAAAATACAAATAATTTTTTGATACCCATTTGAGAGATGGAAGTGGGTTCCCAAGCATTCGTAACGTTGAGCCATTCTTTTGCCCATTCAATCAAATTCGTATCGTTTTAGGGTTAATTCTGGTTAACCTCGAATGGAGGTGATTTTTGAAAAGAAAAATTCTTCATTTAAAATATGAAATCATATTTGGATACCCATTTGAGAGTTGTACAGTTGGTCCTAATTGCGAGTGAAAATGTGTAATTCTTGGGCTCCTTTTTCTCAACTTTTGGTCATTCTAGGCCCAAGTTTGATTAGCCCTGAATGAAGGATATTTAGAAAAAGTGGAATTATGGGTTTAAAAATATAAAATAATTTGTTGATACCCATTTGAGAGATGCAAGTGGGTTCCCGAGCGCTCGTAACATTGAGGCATTCTTTTGCCCATTTCGATCAAATTCGTATCGTTTTAGGGTTGATTATGGTTAACCTCAAATGAAGGTGATTTTTGAAAAGATAAATTCTTCATTTCCAGAGATGAAATCATATTTGGATACCCATTTGAGAGTTGAACACTTGGTCCCAATTACGAGAGAAGATGTGTAGTTCTTGGGCCCCTTTTTCTCAACTTCGGGTCATTTTAGGCCCAAGTTTGACCAGCCCCAAATGAAGGATATTTCGAAGAAGTGGAATTATGGGTTTAAAAATATAAAATAATTTTTTGATACCCATCTGAGAGATGCAAGTGCGTTCCCAAGCGTTCATAAAGTTGAGCCATTATTTGGCCCATTTCGATCAAATTCGTATCATTTTAGGGTGATTCTGGTTAACCCCAAATTCATATTTACAAATATGAAATCATATTTGGATACCCATTTGAGAGTTGTACACGTGGTCTTGATTGTGAGCAAAGATGTGTAGTTCTTGGGCCCTTTTTTCTCAAATTTGGGTCATTCTAGGCCTAAGTTTGACCAGCTCTGAATGAAGGCTATTTGGAAGAAGTGGAATTATGGGTTTAAAAAAGAAAAATAATTTTTTGATACCCATTTGAGAGTTTCAAGTGGGTTATGGAGTGATCGTAACGTTGAAGCATTCTTTGGCCCATTTTGATCAAATTCGTATCGTTTTAGGGTTGATTCTGGTTAACCCTGAATGAAGGTGATTTTTGAAAAGAACAATTCTTCATTTGAAAATATGAAATCATATTTGGAAACCCATTTGAGAGTTGTACACGTGATCTTGATTGCGAGCGAAGACATGTAGTTCTTCGACCCCTTTTTCTCAACTTCGGGTCATTCTAGGCCCAAGTTTGACCAGCCCCGAATGAAGGCTATTTGGAAGAGGTGGAATTATGGGTTTAAAAATACAAAATAATTTTTTGATACCCATTTGAGAGATGCAAGTGGATTCCCGAGCACTCGTAACGTTGAGGCATTCTTGTGCCCATTTCGATCAAATTTATATCGTTTTAGTGTCGATTCTGGTTAACCCCGAATGAAGGTTATTTTTGAAAAGAAAAAGTCTTCATTTGCAAATATGAAATCATATTTGGAAACCCATTTGAGAGTTGTACACGTCGTCTTGTTTGCGAGTGAAGACATGTAGTTCTTGGGCTGCTTTTAATCAAATTCGGGTCATTTTAGGCCCAAGCTTGAGTAGCCCCGAATGAAGGCTATTTGGAAGAAGTGGAATTATGGGTTTAAAAATACAAAATAATTTTTTGATACCCACTTTAGAGATGCAAGTGGGTTCCCGAGCCCTCGTAATGTTGAGCCATTCTTTTTCCCATTTCGATCAAATTCGTATCATTTTAGGGTTGATTTTGGTTAACCCCGAATGAAGGTGATTTTTGAAAAGCAAAATTCTTCATTTGCAAATATTAAATTATATTTGGATACCCATTTGAGAGTTTTATAGGTGGTCCTAATTGTGAGCGAAGACATGTAGTTCTTGGGGCCCTTTTTCTACACTTCGGGTCATTTTAGAACCAAGTTTGACCAGCCCCGAATGAAAGCTATTTAGAAGAAGTGGAACTATGGGTTTAAAAATATCAAAAAAAATTGATACCCATTTGAGAGATGCAAGTGGGTTCCTGAGCATTCGTTACGTTGAGGCATTCTTTGGCCCATTTCGATCAAATTCGTATCATTTTAGGGTTGATTCTGGTTAACCCCGAATGAAGGTGATTTTTGAAAAGAAAAATACTTCATTTCCAAATATGAAATCATATTTGGATACCCATTTGCGAGTTGTATAGTTGTCTTGATTGAGAGAAAAGACGTGTAGTTCTTGGGCCCCTTTTTCTCAACTTCGGGTCAGTCTAGCCCCAAGTTTGACCAACCCCAAATGTAGGCTATTTGGAAGAAGTGGAATTATGGTTTTAAAAATACAAAATAATTTTTTGATACCCATTTGAGAGATGAAAGTTCCAAGCGTTCGTAACGTTGAGGCATTCTTTTGCCTGTTTCGATAATATTCGTATCATTTTAGGGTTGATTCTGGTTAACCCCGAATGGATGTGATTTTTGAAAAGAAAAATTCTTCATTTGCAAATATGAAGTCATATTTGGATACCCATTTGACAGTTGTACACGTGGTCCTAATTGCGAGCGAAGACGTGTAGTTCTTGGGCCCCTTTTTCTCAACTTCGGGTCATTCTAGGCCCAACTTTGACCAGCCCCGAATGAAGGCTATTTAGAAAAAGTGAAATTATGGGTTTAAAAACATAAAATAATATTTTTATACCCATTTGAGAGATGCAAGTGGGTTCTCGAGCGCTTGTAACACTGAGGCATTTGTTGGCCCATTTTGATCAAATTCGTATGGTTTTAAGGTTTATTTTGGTTAACCCCGAATGAAGGTGATTTTTGAAAAGACAAATTCTTCATTTCCAAAGATGAAATCATATCTGGATACTCATTTCAGAGTTGTACACGTGGTCTCGATTGTGGGAGAAGATGTGTAGTTTTTCGGCTTCCTTTTCTCAACTTTAGGTCATTCTAGGCCCAAGTTTGACCAGCCTCGAACGAAGGCTATTTTGAAGAAGTGGAATTATGGGTTTAAAAATATAAAATAATTTTTTGGTACCCTTTTGAGAGATATAGGTGGGTTCCCGAGCTCTCACAACGTTGAGGCATTCTTTGGCCCATTTCAATCAAATTCGTATCATTTTAGGGTTGATTCTGGTTAATCCCGAATGAAGGTGATTTTTGACAATCAAAATTATTCATTTGCAAATATGAAATCATATTTTGATACCCATTTGAGAGTTGTACACGTGGTCTTGATTGCGAGCGAAGACATGTAGTTATTGGGCCCCTTTTACTCAAATTCAGGTCATTTTAGGCCCAAGTTTGAACAACCCTGAATGAAGGCTATTTAGAAGAAGTGGAATTATGGGTTTAAAAATATAAAATAAATTTTTAATATCCATTTGAGAGATATAGGTGGGTTCCTAAGCTCTTGCAACGTTGAGGCATTCTTTGGTCCATTTGGATCAAATTCGTATCGTTTTAGGGTTGATTCTGGTTAATCCCGAATGAAGGTGATTTTTGAAAAGAAAAATTCTTCATTTGCAAATATGAAATCATATTTGGATACCCATTTGAGAGTTGTACACGTGGTCTTGATTGAGAGTGAAGACATGTAGTTTTTGGGCCCCTTTTTCTCAAGCTTGGGTCATTCTAGGCCCAAGTTTGACCAGTCCCCAATGAAAGTTATTTAGAAAAAGTGGAATTATGGTTTTAAAAATATAAAATAATTTGTTGATACCCATTTGATAGATGCAAGTGGGATCCCGATCGCTCGTAACATTGATTATTTCTTTGGTCCATTTCGATCAAATTCGTATTGTTTTAGGGTTGATTCTGGTTAACCCTGAATGAAGGTGATTTTTGAAAAGACAAAATTTTCATTTCCAAAGATGAAATCATATTTGGACACCCATTTGAGAGTTGTACACGTGGTCTCGATTGCGGGAGAAGACGTGTAGTTCTTGGGCCCCTTTTTCTCAACTTCGCGTCATTCTAGGCCCAAGTTTCACCAGCCTCGAACGAAGGCTATTTTGAAGAAGTGAAATTATGGGTTTAAAAATATAAAATAATTTTTTGATACCCATTTCAAAGATATAGGTGGGTTCCCAAGCTCTCGCAGCGTTGAGGCATTCTTTGTCCCATTTCGATCAAATTCGTATCATTTTAGGGTTGATTATGGTTAACCCTAAATGAAGGTAATTTTTGAAAAGAAAAATTCTTCATTTGAAAATATGAAATCATATTTGGATACCCATTTGATAGTTGTACACGTGGTCTTGATTTGGAGCGAAGACGTGTAGTTCTTGGGCCCCTTTTATTCAAATTTGGGTCATTCTAAGCCCAAGTTTGACCAACCCCAAATGAAGGCTATTTGGAAGAAGTGGAATTATGGGTTTAAAAATAAAAAATAATTTTTTGATACCCATTTGAGAGATGCAAATGGGTTCCCGAGCGATCGTAACGTTGAGCCATTCTTTTTCCCATTTCGATCAAATTCGTATCGTTTTAGGGTTGATTTTGTTTAACCCCGAATGAAGGTGATTTTTGAAAAGAAAAATTCTTCATCTGCAAATATGAAATTATAGTTGGATACCCATTTGAGAGTTGTACATGTGGTCCAAATTGCGAGCGAAGACGTGTAGTTATTCATGCCCTTTTTCTCAACTTCAGGTCATTTTAGGCCCAAGTTTGACTAGCCCCGAATGAAAGCTATTTAGAAGAAGTGGAGCTATGGGTTTAAAAATATATAAAAAAATTTGATACCCATTTGAGAGATGCAAGTGGGTTCCCGAGCGTTCGTTACGTTGAGGCATTCTTTGGCCCATTTCGATCAAATTTGTATCGTTTTAGGGTTGACTCTGGTTATTCCTGAATGAAGGTGATTTTTGAAAAGAAAAATACTTTATTTGCAAATATGAAATCATATTTGGCTACCCATTTGAGAGTTCTACACATGGTATTTATTGCGAGCAAAGACGTGTAGTTCTTCGACCTCTTTTTCGCAACTTCGGGTCAGTCTAGGCCCAAGTTTGACCATCCCCAAATGAAGTCTATTTCGAAGAAGTGGAATTATGGGTTTAAAAATAAAAAATAATTTTTTGATACCCATTTGAGAGATGCAAGTGGGTTTCCGAGCGCTCGTAACGTTGATGCATTCTTTTGCCCATTTCGATCAAATTCATATCATTTTAGGGTTGATTCTGGTTAACCCCGAAATAAGATGATTTTTGAAAAGAAAAATTCTTCATTTGGAAATATAAAATCATATTTGGATACCCATTTGAGAGTTGTACACGTGGTCTTGATTGTGAGTGAAGACGTGTAGTTCTTGGGCCCCTTTTTCTCAACTTCAGGTCATTCTAGGCCCAAGTTTGACGAGCCTCGAATGAAGGCTATTTGGAAGAAGTGGGATTATGGGTTTAAAAATAGAAAATAATTTTTTGATACCCATTTGAGAGATGCAAGTGGGTTCTCGAGCGCTCGTAACGTTGAGGCATTCTTTTTCCCATTTCGATCAAACTGATATTGTTTTAGGGTCGATTATGGTTAACCCCGAATGAAGGTGATTTTTGAAAAGAAAAATTCTTCATTTGCAAATATGAAATCATATTTGCATACCCATTTGAGATTTGTACACGTGGTCCTCATTGCGAGCGAAGACGTGTAGTTCTTGAGCCCCTTTTTCTCAACTTCGGGTCATTGTAGGCCCAGGTTTGACCAGCCTCTAATGAAGGCTATTTAGAATAAGTGGAATTATGGGTTTAGAAATATAAAATCATTCTTTGATACCCATTTGAGAGATATAGGTGGGTTCCCAAGCTCTTGCAATGTTGAGGCATTGTTTTTCCCGTTTCGATCAAATTCGTATCGTTTTAGGGTTGATTTTGGTTAACCCTGAATAAAGGTGATTTTTGAAAACAATTTTTTTTCATTTTTAAATATAAAATCATACTTGGATACCCAATTGAGAGTTGTACACATGGTCCTAATTGCGAGCGAAGACGTGTAGTTCTTGGTCCCCTTTTTCTCAACTTTGGGTCATTCTAGGCCCAAGTTTGACCCGCCTTGAATGAAGGCTATTTAGAAAAAGTGGAATTATGGGTTTAAAAATATAAAATAATTTTTTGATACTCATTTGAGAGATGCAGGTGGGTTCCCGAGTGCTCGTAATGTTGAGGCATTCGTTGGCCCATTTTGATCAAATTCATATTGTTTTAAGGTTGATTTTGGTTAACCTCGAATGAAGGTGATTTTTGAAAAGACAAATTCTTCATTTCCAAAGATGAAATCATATTTGGATACCCATTTGAGAGTTGTACACGTGGTCCCGATTGCAGGAGAAGACGTGTAGTTATTGGGCCCCTTTTTCTCAACTTCGGGTCATTCTAGGCTCAAATTTGACCAGCCTTGAACGAAGGCTATTCAGAAGAAGTGGAATTATGGGTTTAAAAATTTAAAATAATTTTTTATACCCATTTGAGAGATATAGGTGGGTTCTCGAGCTCTCGCAACGTTGAGGCATTCTTTGACCCATTTTGATCAACTTCGTATCATTTTAGGGTTGAGTCTGCTTAACCCAGAATGAAGGTGATTTTTGAAAAGCAAATTTATTCATTTGCAATTATGAAATCATATTTGGATACCCATTTGAGAGTTGTACACGTGGTCTTGATTGCGAGCGAAGATGTGTAGTTCTTGAGCCCCTTTCTCTCAACTTCGGGTCATTCTAGGCCCAAGTTTGACCAACCCCGAATGAAGGCTATTTAGAAAAAGTGTAATTATGGGTTTAAAAATATAAAATAATTTGTTGATACCCATTTGAGAGATGCAAGTGGGTTCCTGAGTGCTCGTAACGTTGAGGCATTCTTTGGCCCATTTCGATCAAATTTGTATCGTTTTAGTGTTGATTATGGTTAACCCCAAATGATGGTGATTTTTGAAAAGAAAAATTCTTCATTTCCAAAGATGAAATATATTTGGATACCCATTTGAGAGTTTTACATGTGGTCATGATTGCAGGAGAAGACATGTATCTATTGGGCCCTATTTTCTCAATTTCAGGTCATTGTAGGCCCAAGTTTGACCAGCCTCGAACAAAGGTTATTTGGACGAAGTTGAATTATGGGTTTAAAAATATAAAATAATTTTGTGATACCGATTTGAGAGATATAGGTGGGTTCCCGAGCTCTCATAACGTTGAGGCATTATTTGGCCCATTTCAATCAAATTTGTATCATTTTAGGGTTGATTCTGGTTAACCCCGAATGAAGGTAATTTTTGAAAAGCAAAATTCTTCATTTGCAAATATGAAATCATATTTGGATACCCATTTGAGAGTTGTACACATGGTCTTGATTACGAGCAAATACATGTAGTTCTTGGGCCCCTTTTTCTCAACTTCGGGTCACTCTAGGCCCGAGTTTGACCAGCCCCGAATGAAGGCTATTTGGAAGAAGTGGAATAATGGGTTTAAAAATAAAAAATAATTTTTTGATACCCATTTGAGAGATGCAAGTGGGTTCCCGAGTACTTGTAACGCTGAGGCATTCTTTTGCCCATTTCGATCAAATTCATATCGTTTTAGGGTTGATTTTGATTAACCCCGAATGAAGGTGTTTTTTGAAAAGAAAAATTCTTCATTTGCAATTATGAAATCATATTTGGATACCCATTTAGAGTTGTACATGTGGTCCTAATTGCGAGCGAAGACGTGTAGTTCTTGGGCCCCTTTTTCTTAACTTTGGGTCATGTTAGGCCCAAGTTTGACCAGCACCGAATGAAGGTTATTTAGAAGAAGTGTAATTATGGGTTTAAAATATAAAATAAGTTTTTTTTACCCATTTGAGAGATAAAAGTGGGTTCCCGAGCACTTGTAACATTGAGGCATCCTTTGTCCCATTTCAATCAAATTCATATCGTTTTAAGGTTGATTCTAGTTAACTTGAAATGAAGGTGATTTTTGAAAAGAAAAATTCTTCATTTGCAAATATGAAATCATATTTGGATACCCATTTGAGAGTTGTACACGTGGTCTTGATCGCGAGTGAAGACGTGTAGTTCTTGGGACCCTTTTTCTACACTTTGGGTCATTCTAGACTGAAGTTTGACTAGCCCCGAATGAAGGCTATTTGGAAGAAGTGGAATTATGGGTTGAAAAATTCAAAATAATTTTTTGATACCCATTTGAGAGATGCAAGTGGGTTCCCGAGCGCTCGTAACGTTGAGGAATTGTTTTGTCCATTTTGATCAAATTCGTATCTTTTTAGGGTCGATTCTGGTTAACCCCGAATGAAGGTGATTATTGAAAAGAAAAAATTTTCATTTGCAAATATGAAATTATATTTGGATACCCAGTTCAGAGTTGTACATGTGGTCCTAATTGCGAGCGAAGACGTGTAGTTATTAGGCCCGTTTTTCTCAAATTCAGGTCATTCTAGGCCCAACTTTGACCAGCCCCAAATGAAGGCTATTTAGAAAAGGTGGAATTATGGGTTTAAAAATATAAAATAATTTTTTGATACCCATTTGAGAGATTCAAGTGGGTTCTCGAGCACTCGTAATGTTGAGGCATTGTTTGGCCAATTTCGATCAAATTCATATCATTTTAGGGTTGATTCTGGTTAACCCCGAATGAAGGTGATTTTTGAAAAGACAAAATATTCATTTCCAAATATTAATTCATATTTGGATACTTATTTGAGAGTTGTACACGTGGTCCCGATTGCGGGAGAAGACATGTAGTTCTTGGGCCCTTTTTTCTCAACTTCGGGTCATTCTAGGCA
Source organism: Picea engelmannii (assembly GCA_009831015.1). Taxonomy (NCBI): domain Eukaryota; kingdom Viridiplantae; phylum Streptophyta; class Pinopsida; order Pinales; family Pinaceae; genus Picea; species Picea engelmannii. The sequence continues at coordinate 265,563 of ML791911.1, forward strand.
CAAGTTTGACCAGCCTCGAATGAAGGCTATTTAAAAGAAGTGGAATTATGGGTTTAAAATATAAAATATTTATTTTATACCCATGTGAGAGATATAGGTGGGTTCCCTAGCTCTCGAAACGTTGAGGTATTCTTTGGCCCATTTAGATCAAATTCGTATCATTTAAGGGTTGATTCTGGTTAACCTTGAATGAAGGTGATTTTTGAAAAGCAATATTCTTCATTTGCAAATATGAAATCATATTTGGATACTCATTTGAGATTTGTACACGTGGTGTTGATTGCGAGTGAAGACGTGTAGTTCTTGGGCCCCTTTTTCTCAACTTCGGGTCATGGTAGGCCCATGCTTGACCAATCCAGAATGAAGGCTATTTGGAAGAAGTGAAATTATGGGTTTAAAAATACAAAACAATTTTTTGATATCCATTTGAGAGATTCAAGTGGGTTCCCAAGCACTCATAACGTTGAGGCATTATTTTGCCCATTTTGATCAAATTCTTATTGTTTTAGGGTTGATTCTGGTTAACCCCGAATGAAGGTGATTTTTGAAAAGAAAAATTCTTCATTTGAAAATATGAATCATATTTGGATACCCATATGAGAGTTTTACACGTGGTCCTCATTGCGAGAGAAGACATGTAGTTCTTGGGCCCCTTTTTGTCAACTTCGGGTCATTGTAGGGCCAAGTTTGACCAACCTCGAATGAAGGCTATTTAGAAGAAGTGGAATTATGGGTTTATAAATATAAAATGATTTTTTGATACCTGTTTGAGAGAGGCAGGTGGGTTCCCGAGCGCTCATAACGTTGAGGCATTCTTTGGCCCATTTCGATCAAATTCCTATCTTTTTAGGGTTGATTCTGGTTAACCCCGAATGAAGGTGATTTTTGAAAAGAAAAGTTCTTCATTTGCGAATATGAAATCATATTTGGATACCCTTTTAAGAGTTGTACACATGATCTTGATTGCGAGCGAAGACGTGTAGTTCTTGAGCCCATTTTTGTCAACTTCGGGTCATTTTAGGCCCAAGTTTGACCAACCCCAAATGAAGGCTATTCAGAAAAAGTGGAATTATGGGTTTAAAAATATAAAATAATTTTTTGATACCCATTTGAGAGATGCAAGTGGGTTCTTGAGAGCTCATAACATTGAGGCATTCTTTGGCCCATTTCGATCAAATTTGTATCATTTTAAGGTTGATTTTGGTTAACCTCGAATGAAGGTGATTTTTGAAAAGACAAATTCTTCATCTCCAAAGATGAAATCATATTTGGATACCCATTTGAGAGTTGTACACGTGGTCCCGATTGCAGGAAAATACGTGTAGTTCTTGGGCCCCTTTTTTGCAACTTCGGATCATTCTAGGCCCAAGTTTGACCAGCCTCGAACGAAGGCTATTTGGAAGAGGTGAAATTATGAGTTAAAAAATATAAAATAATTTTTTAATACCCATTTGAGAGATATAGGCGTGTTCTCGAGATCTCGCAACATTGAGGCATTCTTTGGCCCATTTCGATCAAATTCGTATCGTTTTAGGGTTGATTCCAGTTAACCTTGAATGAAGGGGATTTTTGAAAAGAAAAATTCTTCATTTGCAAATATGAAATCATATTTTGATACCCATTTGAGAGTTGTACACCTGTTCTTGATTGCGAGCGAAGACGTGTAGTTCTTGGGCCCTTTTTCTCAACTTCAGATCATTCTATGCCCAAGTTTGACAAGCCCCGAATGAAGCCTATTTAGAAGAAGTGGAATTATGGGTTTAAAAATACAAAATAATTTTTTGATACCCATTTGAGAGATGCAAGTTGGTTCCCGAGAGTTCGTAATGTTGAGGCATACTTTCGCCCATTTCGATCAAATTCGTATCGTTTTAGGGTAGATTCTGGTTAATCCCGAATGAAGGTGATTTTTGAAGAGCAAAATTATTCATTTGCAAATATGAAATCATATTTGGATACCCATTTGAGAGTTGTACACCTTTTCCTAATTGCGAGCAAAGATGTGCAGTTATTGGGCCAATGTTTCTCAACTTTGAGTCATTCTAGGCCTAAGTTTGACCAGCCCCGAATGAAGGCTATTTGAAAGAAGTTGAGTTATGGGTTTAAAAATACAAAATAAATTTTTGATACCCATTTGAGAGATGATGTTGATACTGAGAGGGGGGTGAATCAATATCAAGTACAATTTAAAGCCTTTTTCAACTTATACTTAAACCATTCAATTATATCCAATGAGCAATGAACAATAGTATAAGAGTTACACCAATACACCATGCACAATATATGAGAAGTAATCAATAGTTAATTTTCAAGGGAAGTAATGACTTCCAAAGGTAGCTACAGCTTCCAAATGTAAAGGGAGGGATAAACCTGCAAGAGGAAGATACAATCCTTCAATATCAAGAGAAGTTTGAACTCTCCATCCTTTCCCTTCCTTCCACCCAATAATATATTAGAGATAATAAAACTTTACATTAAATTATCACTATCAACCAACCATCACATAGAGCTTGATAATGCTTCCTGAGACTTCTTCAATTTCTGCAATTCTTCAATTCTTGGAATACTCTGATTCTGTAGACAATATTACTCAATGTATTCTCTGAAACTTCTCCAAGTTTCACTCCTTGAATCCTCCCCAAAAAGAAGTTATAGAGAGAATGGTAGACCTTGTTCAATTCTGGTTTGTTCAGGAGAGCGAACTTGTACAGAATGCCCCGTGCTCAATATTTAACATCATATTCTGAAAATCACACAAAAGAAACTATAGTCCGTATTATTTCCAATGAAATTGGTCCCACTTCATTTGGATTCTCTATGAATAAGTTATGACTGTTTTACCTAGAACACCTGTTTATGAGTAGCTTTAGTGCTGGTAAAAAACCCTATCTTCCATAGAGAGTATCTCCATAATTATAGAGAATCAAGAAAATTGTACCACAGGTACCTTGATATGTCTTATCAATACCATATCAATTTCACCATCTGAATCGTTCTAGAAAAAAAGTTATAGCGAAAATGGTAAGATGACCTGTAAATAACATACCTTAGAACACATCACCAAAAGACTTCATCCTCCCTTGAAATCCGACCTTCTTTTACTTCTGATTTCCTATGAAATTCAACTTGTATGTCAAATGAATGTATAGTGATATTTATTTATGCCATTTATGTCACTTCATTTTAACATTAGGGTCGACCTGACACTTTCTTATTTTGTAATTCTTTTCTTTAATTATCTTCACGGCCTACATGTACTTCATTCTTCAATTCACTTTGTCATCTTCAAAAATTCATTTCTCCTCAACCATGAGGATCCACATGACGTGCCACCTACCACCAAAAACAACATTATGTATACTATCCATCCATGGGTTTTTTTTTCTGCATGTACATTGTCCTTCATGTCCAAATACCTTCATCAATCTTGCTGTCCAAAGCCAATAACTAGGGTTGACATCAATGGCAACAACCAATCTTCCAATAGATGCAAGTGGGTTCCTGAGCGCTCATAACGTTGAGGCATTCTTTGGACCATTTCAAACAAACTTGTATCATTTTAGGGTTGATTCTGGTTAACCCCGAATGAAGGTGATTTTTGAAAAGAAAATTTCTTCATTTGAAAATATGAAATCATATTTGGATACCCATTTGAGAGTTGTACACGTGGTCTTTATTGCGAGTGAAGACATGTAGTTATTGGGCCCCTTTTTCTCAACTTCGAGTCATTCTAGGCACAAGTTTGACCAGCTCCGAATGAAGGCTATTTGGAAGAGGTGGAATTATGGGTTTAAAAATGCAAAATAAAATTTTGATACCAATTTGAGAGATGCAAGTGGGTTCCCGAGCGCTCGTAACATTGAGGCATTCTTTTTCCCATTTCGATCAAATTTGTATCGTTTTAGGGTTGATTCTGGTTAACCCCAAATGAAGGTAATTTTTGAAAACAAAAATTATTTATTTGAAAATATGAAATCATATTTGGATACCCATTTGAGAGTCGTACACGTGGTCCTGATTGCGAGCAAAGATGTGTAGTTTTTTGACCCCTTTTTCTATTCTTCGGGTCATTCTGGGCCCAAGTTTGACCAAACCCGGATGAAGGATATTTAAAAAAAGTGGAATTATGGGTTTAAAGATGCAAACTAATTTTTTGATACCCATTTGATAGATGTAAGTGGGTTCTCAATCGCTCATAATGTTGAGGCCCATTTTGATCAAATTCGTATCGTTTTAGGGTAGATTTTGGTTAACCCCGAATGAAGGTGATTTTTGAAAAGAAAAGTTCTTCATTTCCAAAGATGAAATCATATTTGGATACCTATTTGAGAGTTTTACACGTGGTCCCGATTGCGGGAGAAGATGTGTAGTTATTGGGCCCCTTTTTCTCAACTTCGGGTCATTCTAGGCCCAAATTTGACCAACCTTGAATGAAGGCTATTTGGTAGAAGTGGAATTATGGGTTTAAAAATATAAAATAATTTTTTGATATCCATTTGAGAGATATAGGTGGGTTCCCGAGCTCTAGCAACGTTGAGGCATTCTTTTGCCCATTTTGATCAAATTCATATCATTTTAGGGTTGATTCTGGTTAACCCCGAATGAAGGTGATTTTTGAGAAGAAAATTTCTTCATTTTTAATTATGAAATCATATTTGGATTCCCATTTGAGAGCTGTACATGTGGTCTTCATTGCGAGCAAAGACGTTTAGTTCTTCGGCCCCTTTTTCTCAAATTTAGGTCATTCTAGGCACAAGTTTGACCAGCCGCGAATAAAGGCTATTTGGAAGAAATGGAATTATGGGTTTAAAAATGAAAAATAATTTTTTGATACCCATTTTAGAGATGCAAGTGGGCTCTCGAGTGCTCGTAACGTTGAGGCATTCTTTTTCCTATTTCGATCAAATTCATATCATTTTAGGGTCGATTCTGGTTAACTCCAAATGAAGGTGATTATTGTAAAGAAAAATTCTTCATTTGCAAATATGAAATCATAATAGGATACCCATTTGCGAGTTGTACACATGGTCCTGATTGCGAGAGAAGGCATGTAGTTATTGGGCCCCTTTTTCCCAACTTCGTGTCATTCTAGGCACAAGTTTGACCAGCCCCCAATGAAGGCTATTTGGAAGAAGTGGAATTATGGGTTTAAAAATATAAAATAATTTTTTGATACCCAGTTGAGAGATGCAAGTGGGTTTCCGAGCGCTCAGGCATTCTTCGGCCCATTTCGATCAAATTTGTATCGTTTTAGGGTTGATTCTAGTTAACCTCGAATAAAGGTGATTTTAAAAAAGAAAAATTCTCCATTTGCAAATATGAAATCATATTTGGATACCCATTTGAGAAGTTGTACATGTGGTCTTGATTGTGAGTGAAGACGTGTAGTTCTTGGGCCCCTTTTTCTCAACTTCGAGTCATTCTAAGACCAAGTTTGGCCAACCCCAAATGAAGGCTATTCAGAAGAAGTGGACTTATGGGTTTAAAAATATAAAATAATTGTTTGATATCTAGTTGAGACATGGAAGTGGGTTTCCAAGCGCTCGTAACATTGAGGCATTCTTCGGCCAATTTCGATCAAATTCGTATCGTTTTAGGATTGATTCTGGTTAACCCCGAATGAGGGTAATTTTTGATATGAAAAATTCTTCATTTGCAAATATGAAATAATATTTGGATACCCATTTGAGAGTTGTACACTTGGTCCTAATTGCGAGCGAAGACGTGTAGTTCCTGGGCCCCTTTTTCTCCAATTCGAGTCATTTTGGGCCCAAGTTTGACCAACCTCGAATGAAGGCTATTTAGAAAAAGTGGAATTATGGGTTTAAAAATATAAAATAATTTTTTGATACTCATTTGAGAGTTGAAAGTGGTTTCTCGATCACTCATAATGTTGAGGCATTCTTTGGCCCATTTCGATCAAATTCTTATCGTTTTAAGGTTGATTTTGGTTAACCCCGAATGAAGGTGATTTTTGAAAAGACAAATTCTTCATTTCCAAAGATGACATCATATTTGGATACCCATTTGAGAGTTTTACATGCAGTCCCGATTGCGGGAGAAGACGTGTATTTCTTGGGCCCCTTTTTCTCAACTTCGGGTCATTCTAGGCCGAAGTTTGATCAGCCTCGAATGAATGCTATTTGGAAGAAGTGGAATTATGGGTTTAAAAATACAAAATCATTTTTTGATACCCATTTGAGAGATATAGTTGGATTCCCTAGCTCTCACAACATTGAGGCATTCTTGTTGATACTGAGTGGGGGGTGAATCAATATGAAGTACAATTTAAAATCTTTTTCAACTTATACTTAAACTATTCAACTATATCCAATGAGCAATGAACAATAGTATAAGAGTTACACCAATACACCACAATACACCATGCACAATATATGAGAAATAATCAACATTTATTGTTCAAGGGAAGTAATGACTTCCAAAGGTAGCTACAACTTCCAAATGTAAAGGGAGGGATAAACCTCCAAGAGGAAGATAAAATCCTCCAATATCAAGAGAGAGTTTAACTCTCCATCCTTACCCCTTCCTTCCACCCAAGAATATATGAGAGATAATAAAACTTTACATTAAATCATCACCATCAACCAATCATCACATAGAACCTGATAATGCTTCCTCATAGTTCTTCATTTTCTGCAATTCTTCAATTCTTTGAGTACTCTGATCCTGTAGATAATATTACTCAATGTATTCTCTGAAATTCCTCCAATTTTCACTCCTTGAATCCTCCCCAAAAAGAGGTTATAGGAAGAATGGTAGACTTTATTGAATTCTAGTCTATTGAGGAGAGTGAACTTGCAAAGAATTCCCCACGCTCAATAATTAACATCCAATTCTGAAAATCACACACAGGAAACTAAAGTCTGTACTCTTTCCAATGAAATTTGTCCCACTTCATTTGGATTCTCGATGAAGAAGTTATGATTGTTTTACCCGAAACACCTGTTTATTGACTAGCTTCAGGACTGGTCACAAACCCTATCTTCCACAGAGTGTATCTCCATAATTATAGAGAATTAAGAGATGAATTTTTACCAGAGGTACCTTGATATGTCTTCTCAATACCGTAGTGATTTCACCATCTGAATCGTTCTAGAAAAAAAGTTATAGAAAAAATGGTAAGATGACCTGAAAATAACATACCTTATAACACATCACCAAAAGACTTCATCCTCCCTTGAAATCCGAACTTATTTTCTTCTTATTACCTATGAAATTTGACTTGTATCAAAATGAATGCATAATACCATTTATGCCACTTCCTTTTAACATTAGGGCCGACCTGACACTTTCTTATTTTGTAATTCTTTTCTTTAATTATCTTCAGGGCCTACATGTACTTCCTTCTTCAATTCACTTTGTCATCTTCAAAAATTCATTTCTCCT
>ML791911.1:276111-308584 GCA_009831015.1 Picea engelmannii
TTACCCGGAACACCTGTTTATTGACTAGCTTCAGGACTGGTCACAAACCCTATCTTCCACAGAGTGTATCTCCATAATTATAGAGAATCAAGAGCTGAAATTTTTACCAGAGGTACCTTGATATGTATTCTCAATACCATAGAGATTTCACCATCTGAATCGTTCTATAAATTTTTTTATAGCAAAAATGGTAAGATGACCTGAAAATAACGTACCTTAGAACACATCACCAAAAGACTTCATCCTCCCTTGAAATCCGACCTTATTTTCTTCTTATTACCTCTGAAATTCGACTTGTATCAAAATGAATGTATAATGATGTTTATTTATACCATTTATGTCACTTCCTTTTAACATTAGGGTTGACCTGACACTTTCTTATTTTGTAATTCTTTCCTTTAATTATCTTCAGGGCCTACATGTACTTCCTTCTTCAATTCACTTTGTCATCTTCAAAAATTCATTTCTCCTCAACCATGAGGATCCACGTGACGTGCCACATACCATCGGAAACAACATGATGTATACTATCCATCCATGGGTTTTGTATCTGCATGTGCATTTTCCTTCATGTCCAAATACTTTCATCAATCTTGCGGTCCAAAACCCATGACTAGGGTTGACATGAATGACAACAACCAATCTTCCAACAATTATTTGGCCCATTTTGATCAAATTCGTATCGTTTTAGGGTTGATTTTGGTTAATCCCGAATGACGATGATTTTTGAAAAGAAAAATGCTTCACTTTCAATTATGAAATCATATTTGGATACACATTTGAGAGTTGTACATGTGGTCTTGATTGCAAGCGAAGACGTGTAGTTCTTGGGCCCCTTTTTCTCAACTTTGGGTCATTCTAGGCCCAAGTTTGACCAATCTCGAATGAATTCTATTTGGAAGAAGTGGAATTATGGGTTAAAAGATAAAAAATAATTTTTTGATACCCATTTGAGAGATGTAAGTGGCTTCCCGAGCACTCATAACGTTGAGGCATTCTTTTTCCCATTTCAATCAAATTCATATAATTTTAGGGTTGATTCTGGTTAACCCCGAATGAAGGTGATTTTTGAAAAGAAAAATTCTTCATTTTCAAATATGAAATAATATTTGGATACCCATTTGAGAGTTGTACACGTGGTCCTAATTGCGAGCGAAGACGTGTAGTTCTTGGTCCCCTTTTTGTCAACTTTGGGTCATTTTATGCCCAAGTTTGATGAGCCCCGAATGAAGGCTATTTAGAAGAAGTGGAATTATGGGTTTAGCAATATAAAATAATTTTTCGATGCCCATTTGAGAGATATAGGTAGGTTCCCGAGATCTCGCAACGTTGATGCATTCTTTGGCCCATTTCGATCAAATTCATATCGTTTTAGGGTTGATTCTGGTTAACCCCGAATGAAGGTGATTTTTGAAAACCAAAATTCTTCATTTGCAAATATGAAATCACATTTGGATACCCATTTGAGAGTTTGAGATGTGGTGTTGGTTGCGAGCGAATGCATGTAGTTCTTGGGCCCCTTTTTCTCAACTTCGGGTCATTCTAGGCCCAAATTTGACCTGCCCTGAATGAAGGCTATTTAGAAAAAGTGGAATTATGGGTTTAAAAATATAAAATAATTTTTTGATACCCATATGAGAGATGCAAGTGGATTCCCGAGCACTCGTAACGTTGAGGCATTCTTTGGCCCATTTCAATAAAATTCGTATCATTTTGGGGTTGATTCTGGTTAACTCTGAATGAAGGTGATTTTTGAAAAGAAAAATTCTTCATTTCCAAAGATGAAATCATAATTGGATACCCATTTGAGAGTTGTACAAGTATCGTGGGAGAAGACATGTAGTTCTTGGGCCCCTTTTTCTCAACTTCGAGTCATTCTAGGCCGAAGTTTGACCAACCTAGAATTAAGGCTATCTGGAAGAAGTGGAATTATGGGTTTAAAAATATAAAATAATTTTTTAATACCCATTTGAGAGATATAGGTGGGTTCCCGAGCTCTCGCAAAGTTGAGGCATTCTTTGGCCAAATTTTGATCAAATTTGTATCGTCTTAGGGTTGATTTTTGTTAACCCCGAATGAAGGTGATTTTTGAAAAGAAAATTTCTTCATTTGCAAATATGAAATCGTATTTGGATACCCATTTGAGATTTCTACATGTTGTCTTTATTGCGAGCAAAGACATGTAGTTCTTGGGCCCCTTTTTCTCAACTTCGGGTCATTTTAGGCCCAAGTTTGACCAGCCCCGAATGAAGGCTATTTGGAAGAAGTGGAATTATGGGTTTAAAAATACAAAATAAGTTTTTGATACGCATTTGAGAGATTGAAGTGGGTTCTCTCGCGCTCGTAACGTTGAGGCATTCGTTTGCCCATTTCGATCAAATTCGTATCGTTTTAAGGTTGATTCTGGTTAACCCCGAATGAAGGTGGTTTTTGAAAAGAAAAATTCTTCATTTGAAAATATGAAATCATATTTGGATACCCATTTGAGAGTTGTACACATTTTCCTAATTGCGAGCGAAAACGTGTAGTTCTTGGGCCGTTTTTTCTCAACTTCGGGTCATTTTAGGCCCAAGTTTGACCAGCCCTAAATGAAGGCTATTTAGAAGAAGAGGAATTATGGGTTTAAAAATATAAAATGATTTTTTGATACCCATTTGCGAGATGAAAGTGGGTTCCTGAGCGCTCATAACGTTGAGGCATTCTTTGGCCCATTTCAATCAAATTTGTATCGGTTTAGGGTTGATTCTGGTTAACCCTGAATGAAGGTGATTTCTGAAAGTAAAATTCTTCATTTGCAAATATGAAATCATATTTGGATACCCATTTGATTTTTGTACACATGGTCTTGATTGCGAGAGAAGACATGTAGTTCTTAGGACCATTTTTCTCAACTTCGGGTCATTTTGGGCCTAAGTTTGACCAGCCCTGAATGAAGTCTATTTGGAAGAAGTGTAATTATGGGTTTAAAAATACAAAATAATTTTTTGATACCCATTTGAGAGATGAAAGTGGGTTCTCGAGCGCTCCTAATGTTGAGGCATTCTTTGGCCTATTTCGATCAAATTCGTATCATTTTAGGGTTGATTCTGGTTATACCCGAATGAAGGTGATTTTTGAAAAGAAAAATTCTTCATTTGCAAATATGAAATCATATTTGGATACCCATTTGAGAGTTGTACATGTGGTCTTGATTGCCAGCGAAGATGTGTAGTTCTCGGGCCCCTTTTTCTCAACTTCGGGACATTCTAGGCTCAAGTTTGACATGCCCTGAATGAAAGCTATTTGGAAGAAGTGGAATTATGGGTTTAAAAATACAAAATAATTTTTTTATACCCATTTGAGAGATGCAAGTGGTTTCCCGAGCACTCGTAACGTTGAGGTTTTTTTTTTCCCATTTTGATCAAATTCGTATCATTTTAGGGTCGATTCTGCTTAGCCCAGAATGAAGGTTGTTATCTCCTCAAATAAATCAATCGAGATTTTTCATTTTAGGTGATAGGGAGTCTTTTAAAAAGGTACTTTTTAAATTATTAAAGGTTCATTTTTTGAAGCTTTACCCATGTAATAAAGTTTAAATAAAAGTTCATTTAGTTTTTGTTTGATGTAATTCAAATCTCAGGTTTTGGTGGCTTAGGCGAACATATCGATTGTTCATTAGCCACCAAAAGCCTTAGCTTTCAGAAGCTTAAATAAAGGAATCCAGGGCCATTTTAGCCACTTAAACCATTGAAGCAGGTAAAAACCAAACATGTCCTATCACACGTTTCAAATGATGGGTTCGACGTTCCCATGATTGCATAAGCCGCCGAAAGTATTGGAGAAAGAACCATTCACGATCGAAAAGATGATCCCACTACGACATGAGCGAATCTTTCCTGATCACTATATCATTGAGTCATATGCCGATGTTTCCCATTGATTTCAGTTATTCGCCATGACTGCTACACATCATCAATCATTTCGCCGCACTCCTTGCAATCAGTGCCACGTTCAAAATCTCTCCCTAGTTATCTCAATTTTATCTTATCCGAGCCGATTTTTGCTAAGTTTACGCAGTGTAACTCTTCCCGAAATCCACTCCTTCGATCACAGGTGTGCAAAAACATCGTGGCTAATGTAGAAAGGAATGTCGACACTGAGGAAGGATCTTAATGATATCGGTTACCTGGTATCACATCCTGAGGTATGTCAAATGTTCAAGGATGCAGGGTGCTACAATTTTTGCAAAAAATTACAAAGTTTTCATCAGCAGGTGGTAGAGGCTTTCGCTCTAAATTTTGATGGGAAGAAAGAAATCATCGGTCGGGATGAATTCGAAATTGATGAAGCCCTCATAGCCGAAGTCACAGAGCTTCCCACGAATGGAGAGAAATGGTTTAAAACCACTATGATTAAGAATGTTGAATTCAGGACCTACTTAAAACCAGAAAATAGGGGTTTGGTTTGGAAGAAAGATATTCATGTATCTTTCCTTGAAGAGAAATGGCAGCAGTTATTGAAAGCTATAATGGTTTATATAACCTGTGAAGGGTGATACAACAGGGTGATGATTTATCATTTCAAACTTATAAACCATTTGACAGGTAGAAACCCACTTAACCTGCCCTATTTCCTCCACTGAAGCTTATCCAAGATGGCTCATCAAGTCAAGGCCAAACCTAGTCAAGTTGCAGGTAGATTATCCCACCATAGTTTAATCAAATTGTTGGTTTGTGAGCTGTTGCAAAGAAAGGGTAAAGAATGGAATTATTTCTTATTCTAGAATGATTTCTAGACTGAGGTTTAGCCAGAGAGCAAAAAGAGTCCTCATTCCAAGAAATCCTCCACTCCTAGAAGTGGAAAGAGGAGGAGAAGAGATATCTCTCCAACCCTAGTCAATCAACCCTCTCCTTCCTCTAAGCTAGGCAAAACGAAGAGGAAATTGAATTTTAACAGTGAGGAAGAAGAGGCAAATGAATTCCCAGTGAACAAAAACATTCTCAATCTCCCTTACACAGACTTAGAAGATGAAGAGCAGTAGTTGGAAATAGGGCACGAGGATTCATTTACCATAGGGCATGACAACTTTGTTTTTGTGGATATATACATAACAAGTTATGAGAACCTTCCATCACCTACCCCCCAAGAAGAACAAGAGCCACAAATTGTAGAGGCCTCATCTAGCAAATGAGTGAAGCCGAATAAATCAAAAGAAATCAAGAATCTTAAGAAGAAGTTGGCCGAGCAAGAAGTGCTTGAAAGGGTAATAAAAACCAGGTATGAAACCCTATCAAAAAACTTTGCAGAAAGCAACTCAGCTTTGGAAAGACTAGCCCATGAAAGCATAAAGGAGAAGAAAAAGAAAAACAAGATTGTAAAGGACTGCAACAGCTTATGGAGAGTAGCTTAGGGTTTGAAGAAAAAGGTCAGGGCTTTGAGGAAAAAAAACAATGTCTTCAAAACACCAAGCTCATGCTTCTCTTGAGACCCTTGCAGAGGTGGTAGTTCGGTGCAATGAACCGGAAGTAGCCAGCAACCCTACACATTTTGAACAAGATATAGAAGCCTAAAAAGATCAGTCCTGAGGCATTTTTGAGCTGAGACAAGGGTATTTTTGAAATTTTGATAATCTTAGGTTTCAGTGGCTTAGGTGAACATATCGATTGTTCATTAGCCACCGAAAGAAGAGATTTCGGTAGCTAATCAACGCGAATACTATTTTCTCTATCTACCGAAAGCACTGATAAGGCAGAAAGCTAATGTTTTTGCATAGATCCAAGTTTTTCTTGTACAAAAGACTAAAAAATGGTTCCAATCGATGGAAAATAATTAATGACATCTCAATCAATAGTTTGTTTTGGTTTTTGAGATGCTTTAAAAGATAAAAAAGGTAAACAATGGTTAGCTATTGTCAAGGAGATACGACTGTTGACTGTCAATAGGTGTCAAGTTCGACTCCTTCCATATCACATGAGATCCAACAGCCTCGGAAGGCCCACTACACCTGCCAAGAACTTGAAGAACATAAGATAAGTCAAGAAGTTGGATTGATCTAGTCTACTTAGGCCAATTATTGAGTTTCTATTTTTGGTAAAATTTGATCTAGTAATCTAGGATCTGGAAACTGCTTGTAAAAGGCTATAAAGCCAAGAACATTTGATGAACAAAGGGTTCGATTTTGAGTTCTATAATCTACTTTTGTTGTATAGAAGACACTTTCTTTAATATATTAATCCTTCAATCTTCTTTCATTTGTTATTGTCAGACTCTCCTTCATCTTTGTCTATGCATATGAGTTGAAATTGTTCTTTTGTCTATGTTTAATGGTCCCATGGTAACTGTTATCTTACTTTTGACAGTTAAGCAAGAATCATAAGCATTTTTGGCTAGTTTGTTGACCCATCATATATATTTCCTATGTATGTTCTGGTTAACTGATTGGTTTTCTTATCCATTTGTTTTACGAACCTATCTGATAATAGCTCCTGAAGGCCTTGTATTGCATGAATATAGCTAGATTGTCTTGAAGATACAATCCACTGATTAAGATATTCATCTTGATCCAAACCCACACCCATTATTGAGAAAATAGTTACCAAAAAGATTAAGTTACTAGGCATCTCTGATATACAGCCTAGGAGAGTTTCTTGGAGTGATAACAAATTGGCACCGTTTCCAGGGAGAAGAGACTGAAGCTCAGCTTCAATGGGAGACGAAAAAATCCAACTTTGATGATAGACAAAGTTTGGACATATTTTTGGGTTGTAACCATCTATCTGGCGACTCCATTGGAATGAAGTGGCTCGGAGAAGATCTCACACCAGGGAAAACCAAGAAAGACCACTGGCAACACCAGTTCCAGATCCTAAGAAGATCATTAGAAGGGGAAAATATTTGCAAAGACAAACTTTCGGATCTGCAAGAGCATCTAATCCAGGTATTTCAACAAACACATCTTCTTTTATATCTAAAGAACCTCTTGTCGAATCCCCTTCCGCTGAAACTTCTAGTTCTCAGAAAATTGAAATTGTGTCAGAAAGCTTGAAGGGCGAGGAGCCTTCAATTTCCTCTGATGTTATAGATTCTATTTCTGAGCATGTTATTACATCCAATTTGAGAGAAGAAGTTGTAGGATCCCCTCAACAAAAGGACTCTTCCTCTTCTTTGAATTCTTCACCAACTAAGCCTATAGAGGGTGTATTCCATACTCATACCAGTCTACCCGTTCTTGAAGATATTTTACAAGATCTTTCCTCTAAGGGTGAAAAAAACTTAGCCTTACTACTCGGTCAGTTTTACAGAGCCTCTTATTTTCAACCTTATTCAGGAAATTTCGCCCAGGGTAGTCAACCTACCAGTGTTTCTCCTTCTTTCCTCAATGAAATAAGACAACCATTGTTTATAGGCTCACCTATCCCATATTAGCCTTCATCTTCTGAAGTTTCTTCCTCTGCATCAACCCCCAAGATTGCCATGGTTGTCCCTTTGACCAAGATGGAACAAATATTAGCAAATAGGTATGCCCCTCTTGTGTTTCCCAATCCCTTATCAGCCATGCCAACAAGAGATTATAAAAAATATATGTCGAAGTTTAACGAATTTGGGGATTATACTGTTGAAGAACATATAGAAGCTTTCTATGCCTATGCTGAGAAAATTAACATTTTAGAAGAAGATGTTTGGACTAGAATTTTTGTGCAGAGCTTGGATGGCCAAGCCAACAAGTGGTTCAAGGAACTACCAGCAAATTCAGTGACAGGTATTGAGTAGTTAGATGAGGTGTTTTTGAAACACCTGGGAGAAAGAAGAGATCTCTTGTATTACATATCTGAATTCGGAAATGTAAGAAGAGAAAATGGGGAGTTGGTCTCAGACTTCACCAAAAGATTCAATAAGATGTTCGGCAAGATTCCTGTAGAGATCAAGCCAACTAATGCATCAACACATATCACTTACTCTTCTGCCTTTGATCCAGAATTTTTCTTAATCCTTAGAGAAAGAAGATCATCCACACTCGCTTTAATGCAAGATGCTGCTCTGGAGGTTGAATCTAATATTATGACATCTTAGAAACTTAAAGGAAAATTTGAGAGAAAGAAGTCTTCTGCTGACCCTCCTTCTTCTTCAAATACCAAAATGGAAAAGATGGCCAAGATGTTGGATAACTTGACCTCAGAAATGTCAAAATTGAAAATTCAGAGTCAACAACCAGCAAGAATTAAAGAGCCCAATGCTTATGCTCCCAGGAATCCAAATGCATTCCCTTACAGAAGGAACAACCAATAGGTCCAGATCCTTCAGAGAGATAAGAATGCAGCTAATGATCAAAGAATCAGGGCCCCCTTCCAAAATGTAGTGCTAGAAGAAGAACATGAGCTACCTCATGACGAAGTTGAAGAAGAAGATGACATAAATTTCTTTGGGGATGAAAATGATTCCTCCTTTTTGACACAAGTGGATTATGAGGAAGCCCAGATGGATGAAGAGACTCACGAGGCAAGCATTTAAGAATCTTTTTATCAGAGAGATGATCAACCATGTTACAATTTAAGATCTAAGACTACTGCTCCAAAGCCATTGCTTGCTGCTCCTGGGAAGAAGAAAGAAGTTGATGTCAAGCAGCCTGCTGCTCCTATAAAGCAGACCTCCACTCCTGCAAAACAACAGCATAAGCAATTGCATCCCCAAGCCAAAGAGAAAGTCATCCTCAAAGCTCCTCCTAACGAGGTAAAAACTTCCGATAGATTATCATACTCTTTCAATTTCGAATCAGAAATTCAGAAAGTAAAAATACCTATGCCATTGACTGAACTTATGAAGAATGACATTTTCAAGTCGGCTATCGTGAAGTCCCTTGAACCAAAGACTCCTCCAGCTGCTGATTACGTAAACCTACAAGATGACAAGCCAATAGTGACTATAAGACCTATGATAGAAGACCGAGATGAATCTTGTCCACCCTTCTACATATCCCTAAATATCCATGACAAGATCCCTCACAATTGCTTGCTTGATTCCGGAGCGTCACACAATCTTATGCCTAAAGCAGTAATGGATGAACTTGGGCTTGACGTCACAAAACCTTATCATGATCTCTTCTCTTTTGACTCTAGGAAAGTCATATGCCTCGGCCTCATAAAAGACCTTGTTATAAACCTTGCCCAGTTGCCAATGAGAAACATGGTAATGGACGTTGTAGTGGCTGATATCCCACCCAAATTTGGCCTCCTCTTGTCATTTTCATGGAGAAAAAGGCTGGGGGGTGTTAGAATATAGAATATTGTCTACTGATTTTACCATTGACAATACCCTTATCACCCAACCATAGGCCGAAGCCACCCTTCAAGCACCTTAATCTTGACTGAGAATTACTGCGGAAGCAAACCGTAGGCTAGATAGCCAAATAAGGTGTAGCGCATCTTCCTCCAAGGATAGTGCACCAACAATAGATGATCAGATAGTCCAAAACCTAGCCAAGAGATAGTCCAAGCCAACACTGAAAACTAGTTGCTGCAGCAGCAACACCTGCAACTCTCCTCCACACGTGTGCACTAAACTGGGAACTACAGTGCACACCAGTTGCTGCTCTGCAATTCTGAGATGTATCAAATTAGAATTGGCACCCTGTATTTATAGTGGTTCTGCCAGATTTGCTGGGGCTGACTTCTCCTTGAGCCAACAAGACTTCTAGGGTTATTAGCCAACTCATTAGGGTTTTCTCTTGTTTTCCAGAGTCTTCTATTCTCGTCAGGTTTACACGTGGAGGTAAATACCTCCCGTAGCTACCATAATATTAACACTCCCTCCTAGATAGGGAGGTATTAAAGGTAATGGTATTGAGCACAAAAACATACCATTTACCTGGTAGCATCAACATAGTCGTTTAGACTATCTCATGACTAGATCATGAACATCACCATCACCATCAATTGCATCATCTCTCGAAACCATACTTCATATGAGTAATCAGACATGATGCTGGATAAGTCACTCACACCATAGAGTGATACAAGACTCATTATTATAATCTGGAAGAGTAAATGCTCTGAGCTATTTTCCATCTGGAAAATCTCTGTTCATCATTCGTCTGGATGATGATTATCTCCAATAAACTGCTGATAGTCTTCAAGGCAATTAGAACAAAAATAGAACACAACTGTGTCTATACATAGTAGTACATAACTACAATCCAGTGGTACACTACCACACCAAGTAACACACAAGTACTTGATCAGTAACATATAGTTACAAACAATGGAACATATCCACCACAGTAGTCTTCATCTACTGTCATACAATCTTCATAACAAACATATGATAACAACCTGCACAGAAACAATGTTATGATATAAATTGAATCATTTTGGGCCAATATTTTACTCACATCTGTGAGCTCTGAAAGAATATCTGCCATCAGAGTAGAACAATGAGATATCTGGACTATTCTTCTCAAGCAAGGAAGAATAACTGTCCTGTCTTCTGAATTTGGACCATTCCCCACCCTGGGCCATTCTTCCTACACTAATCAAATTCCAACCTGGAGAGAATGTATAACCCTAAGGAATGTTGAGCCTGGACCATTCCCCACCCTGGGCCATTCCTCCTACACTAGTCAAAGTGCACCCTAGAGAGAATGTATAAACCCTAAGGAATGACTGTCCCTGATTGCTGAGCCTGGACCATTCGCCACCCTGGGCCATTCCTCCTACACTAGTCAAAGTGCACCCTAGAGAGAATGTATAAACCCTAAGGAATAACTATCAAGACCATTTCCTCTGTTAACCACAAAAGGAAAAGACTGTCCTGCATCAACCTCCAAAACGAACCATTCCTCATGTTAACCACAATGAGAAATCGTTGTCCGGCGAGGCGGGCCAGTTTTCTTGAGTAACCCTCAAGAATAGAGACTTCCCTAGACCACTCTCCATGTTAACCACAATGGGAAGTCGTTGTCTATGATACATCAACAATCAGACTACTTCCCATGTTAACCACAATGGGAAGTCACTATCCGTCAGAAATCTCAATCCACTTTCCGAACAGGAAAGCATCTATCCAAGATGGACTATTTTTCAATGAATGTCTTCAATAATATTTTCAGTGCTCCCTCCCAACCTGGGAGTCATTTCTTTCCTTTTCAATAAGGAATTTGTTTCCACGATCTCTATCTTGAGTACACAAACTCTTTCATCTTGGATATAAGCTTTACCAAATTATCTGCTTATCTGCTCATCTGTGGAGTTATGTATTGGAGAACAATTTTATTCTTTCTGGACTTCATCATGAATAATGTAATGCTTGATTTCAAATGTAATTTTGTCTGGAACACTGTGAAGGCTTCATGTAGATCTGAACAATAGAGTATATCATTGTTGGAAAAACTGGAACATATCCATGTGGCACTTCTTCTGATCTACTGAGTAATTATCTTGATGTTATAGGGAATCTTCACCACGCTTCTGCTGTGCACTGGAGGTTCTTCCACCAAGTTATCTTCTTCTATATGCATACACGGGTCTCTTTTTGGTATGCCTCAAAGTCTTGAGATTTCTCTTCATATGCTCTTTATTCATTTTTTCTAGAGAACATTCTTTGTATACATCTGATTTAGAACTCCAACTCATGGATGTTGCGGATGATATAATGACTCATGTAGAGATAAGTCTGGTTTACTAGAGCAAGTAATCATCATAGTTTTCTCCCTCCATCTGGGAGAACCTCTAGTTCTAGATCTCATAATGATTTCATTCATAATTCTTCCATACACTGTTCTTCATCATGACTTTCAGTTCCTCTACTTGATTGCTTTTAGTGAGTTCATATTAGGCTGGTAATCTTGTGATTCTCGATACAATGACTAGTTGTTCTGGCTTCTCTTTCTTTCTTGGAGTCTTCATGTTCTTGTTTAGATTCTTGGGTCCATGGAGTTTCTTATAGATTCCATGCCCTAAAGATTCCATCACAGGATCACGGATGTGGATGGACAATCATGGATACTTTAAGGCTTCTGTTTGAATAATATGTACTGTCTTTCATGGTTGCTATCATGGATATATACTTCATCATCTTCAATGGATCATATGATTATCTCCCTCCTAACCCTTGCTTCATGTAAGAGTGCATATAATCGACGCTCTCCATCTAACATAGTCCATGCTTCCATCTACATTCTTATTGTCTTCTGCAATATATAATTGGTTCTCTTGTCTAACAGAGTCCACGCTTCCATCTGCATCCTTGTTGTCTTTTGCAAAACATCATAAGTCCTTTTCCAATTTCCTCTCGATTGCTGACTTCTTTTTGTCTTTGCTTCTTCTAGGTCTCTTCATGATTGATTCATCTTATCTTGCAATAGATTCCACATGATTTGTTTGATGTATTTCATTCTTTCATGTATTATCTAATGATATCAATCCTTATCTTTTTGTTTTTCCATCGGTATAGTTCTTCTTGGAACACATTATCTTCCAGGAGATAGATATACAAGATATGTATAGAGACGATGCAAACAAGATATGTACAAGAAATACGAAGAGTGTTGTTACCTTTTAGAAGAAGAAGTCTCTTCCATCCTGCTTAGTCTTCTTTGTAGGTTCCTTTTCTTCGGCAATTGATGCTTCGTGTTTCTCCTTCCTTTTCTTTAGCTCGGGACAATGATTCTTGTAGTGACCATACTTTCGACAGTTGAAGGATTGTACTTCTGAAATGTCTTTCTCTTGATTTGGCTTCCTCCTTGAACCAAACCTCCTTTTGTTCCTGAAGTTCTTGAATCTTGCTGTGAAGGCTTGATCATCGTACTTCCCTTGGGGTTTCTCTTTTGCATGATCCTTGATTCTTCTTGAGCACAACAAGTCCAAAGTTCTTCAAATGTCAGATACTCCTTCCTTGTGTTCATGCTTGCGGCAAATGCATCCCACGTTTTGGGAAGACCATTGAGTACTATGCTCACCAATTCCTTCTCTGAAGTGATCTCTTCAATAGCTTGTAGTTGATCTCTTAACTGGGATATCCTCACAAAGTATGATGTTATGCTGTCATCATCATTCATCTTCATGTCACAGAGCTCATTCTTCAGACTCATAACTTGTCCAATGTTTCTGACTGAGAAGAGATTAGTTAGGGCATCGTACATCTTCTTTGATGAGTCAAGATGGGAGATGTGGGGTATCAAGTGGTCTTTTATAGAATCCACTATGATACTCATGGAATTGATGTCAACATCTTTGAACTTCTCCATAGCTGCAACGTTCTGCGATTCCTTCTCTTTTCCTTCTTCAAAATTTGGCTTCATGATCTTTCCTTTCACGATATCCAACACTTTATTCTTGGCAAGGATGAGGTCAATCCTTGTCTTCCATGCTCTGAAGTTAGAGGATCCATCTAACTTGTTCTCAGACTTCATAGAGTTAGTCATGGCTTGCTTGACTTGGTCAAACCTATATTTGACCATAAATTCAAACTTCACATCTTGGCTTGCTGAGAGTATTAGGATATGCGCTAGGCTAGAGTGCACTGATATATCTGGAGATTAGGTCAATCCATTCACTTAAGGTGCCTCAACGAGAGGATTATGGTTTTTGCAACTGCTCTTACTAGTAACCCTAATAGTAATGTCTTGGAAGCTACTTCTGCTAGTAACCCTAGCGACAATTCCTCAACGAGCTCAATATCCCAGCGGCTATGTTTCCTTCCAATGTTTAGACTGAATGAAGGAGGTGTGGGCCCATAACCTGTTAGAATATAGATGATTGTGTGCTGATTTTACCATTGACAATACCCTTGTCACCCAACCATAGTCCGAAGCCACCCTCTGAGCACCTTAACCTTGACTGAGAATTACTCTGGAAGCAAACCCTAGGCTAGATAGCCAAACAAGGTGTAGCGCATCTTCCTCCAAGGATAGCGCACCAACAATAGCTGATCAGATAGTCCAAACCCTAGCCAAGAGATAGTACAAGCCAACACTGAAAACTGGTTGCTGCAACAACTGGACCTGTAGCTCTCCTCCACACGTGCACACCAAACTGGGAACTGTAGTGCGCACTAGTTGTTGCTCTGCAATTCTGAGATGTATCAAATTAGAACTGGCACCCTGTATTTATAATGGTTCTTCCATATTTGTTGGGGTCAACTTCTCCTTCTGGGTACATGTCTGTTCAATATATTATTATTATTTCTGGTTGACTTCTTCTCTTGGAGGCTAATAACCTAATATAAATTATCTTCTTGAGCCGAAAAGACTTCTAGGGTTATTATCCAACTCATTAGGGTTTTCTCTTTCTTTCCAGAGTCTTCTATTCTTGTCAAGTTTACACGTGGAGGTAAATACCTCCCGCAGCTACCATAATATTAACATGGGGTACCTTGAAGATGGATATTTTATATGCCACAGTCCCGATGTTTGGAGAAGAGCTAAAGAGACTTTATAGAGAGGATCAACTTGCCTACATCATTAGTGATGGAAACAATTCTGTAAATCATCCCATTTATGATTTAGACACAAACTTTGGCTCATGCATTCTTCAAATAAATTATTCTTCGCCATCTCCTTTGCAACTCAAAAATACTTCTTATCAGCAGATTGATGAAGAGAATATTCCCGCGTGGATCATGTTCTTTGATGGTGCCAGTATGAAGGACTCAACAGGTGCAGGTGTGGTTTTTATTTCTCCTTCGAAGGAGGCTATGCATTTGTCTTTTAAGCTTGATTTCAAAACTACTAACAATATAGCAGAGTATGAGGCTTTTCTATTGGGATTAAATTCTTCCAAGGAGATAGGAATCAAAGGACTAAAAGTGTTTGGAGACACAAATCTCATTATACAACAAGTAAACAATACTTTCTAAGAAAAACATGTCAGATTGAAAGCCTACAGGGATGAGGCATGGAAAATCAGGGACTCTTTTTCCATTTTTGACATTTCTTATGTACCCAGAGCTATGAATCATCTTGTTGATTCCCTTGTTGTTTCAGCCAGTATGTTTATTCCTCCCATTCCTCCCAGACTCAATTATGAAATACAAGTCAAATATAGACCATCTCTACCTGTCAATATTAAATATTGGAAAGTTTTTGAAGATGATGATGAACTTTGTAGATTTCTCCAGGTGGTAGATGAATTTTCTAATATGCATATGGACCAGAAAAATCAAAATGTAGAGGAATCCAAGAAGCCTAAGATAAAAAGAAAAATGGGTCAGCATGATATCATCCAGCTGCCCAACAATTATATACCTCAGGGTTTGGTGCCTCTTGAGAATATTTTCGATCATAAAGATGTCCCTTACAAACCTGATAAGAAGGAGAAAGATCCTACTGTCCATGAGCACAATATAGGAAGACAAAATCATCCTAAGTTCATAAATTTGTCCGCCGAGTTAACCGCTGATCAGAAGTCTGAATATTGCAACATTATGAACAAATTCGCTGATGTTTTTTCTTGGAAATACAGTGATCTGAATACCTATGACCCTGAGGTCATTCAACATAAGATCCCCCTCGAGAAAGACACCATCCCTTTCAAACATAAACTAAAACGTATCAGTCCTCTTCTATTGCCTGTAATTGAAAGAGAAATAAAAAAGCTTCTTGATGCTAAAATTATAATCCCTTTAAGATACTCTAAATGGATTGCAAATCTAGTGATAGTGAGAAAGAAAAATGTTGAGATCAGGTTATGCATTGACTTTAGAAATATAGACAAATGCTCAAAGAAAGACAACTATCCCCTACCCAAGATCGAACATTTGCTGCAAAGAATTTCAAGGGCCACTGTCATGTCTTTCCTAAATGGTTTCTCAGGCTATAACCAGATTTCTGTACATCTTGATGACCAAGAAAAAACTACCTTTACTACTACTTGGGGTACCTTCATGTACGCCAAGATGCCATTCGGATTGATGAATGTTGTGGCCACTTTTCAGAGGGCCATGGACATAGCTTTCGTGGGAGAAAAGGACAAGTTTGTCCTCATCTATCTTGATGACATCACAGTTTATTCCAGTAGTCATGAAGAGAACCTAAAGCATATGAAAAGAGTATTTCTAAAGTGCAGACAGTTCGGGATTTCATTGAACCCCCAAAAGTCCCATTTTTCTCTCAAGAAGGGCAAGCTCCTAGGCCACATCGTTTCAACAGAAGGTGTGAAAATTGATCCAGCTCGGGTGAAAGCAATTCAGAGGTTGTCCATACCAAGGTCAAAGAAGGATATCCAATCTCTACTCGGTAAGATAAATTTTGTTAGAAGATTTATTCCAAATTTCGTTGAGTTAGTGAAACACGTCACTTCTATGCTAAAAAAGGGATCCGAGATAAAGTGGATAGACAATGCAAGAAGTTCATTTCAAGATATCAAATAGGATATCATGGAATCCCCCACTCTAATCAGTCCAGATTACACCAAAAACTTCTATATTTTTTCCTTTGCTTCCTATGACACGGTGGCAACAATCTTGTTACAAAAAGATGATGAAAGTCTTGATCACCCAATGGCCTTTTTCAGCAAAAAACTCATAGACGCTAAACTAAGGTATGATCCTATAGAAAAACAAGATTATGCTCTCATTAATTCATTAAAATCTTTTAGAATTTATATCCTCCATGCAAAGGTTATCGCCTATGTTCCTTCATCCTCTGTGAAGTATGCTTTGACTCAGCCTAATATTGATGGAAATAGAGCTAAATGGATCACAAAGCTAATCGAGTTCGACATAGAAGTGAAGCCCACTAAGATGGTAAAAGGCCAAGGCCTTGCCAATCTTTTGACAAAAGAAAACTGTGATCTTTTGGACATGAATTTCATTGGGGAAAGTTCAGCAAGTTTGCAGACAGAGGTAGCAGCGGAAGGACAACATAACAACCAGCAGGTGGCCGAGCATTTGTTTTCATGTGAGTGGTATTCAAGAATTATTCATTTTTTACAGAAGTTGGAAGTTCCTCCTGAACTTAGCATGACTCAAGCCCGAGTCCTTAAGCTCAGAGCAATTAAATTTTTCATTCATAATAATCTTTTGTATTGGAAAGATCATGTTGGTTTACTACTAAGATGTTTAGACAAAGAAGAGTCAGTTGAAGTCATACATCAGTTTCACTCAAGTATTTGTGGAGGCCACCATTACTGGAAGACCACAACTCATAAGATTTTAAGACCTTGATACTATTGGCCTTTTCTTTTTTCAGATGTGTGTGCCTTTGTGAAATCTTGTGATAAATGTCAAAGATTCACAGGAAAAAAACAACTAAAATCTCTTCCCCTGAGACCTATTGTAGTGAATGGTCCTTTTCAGCAGTGGGGTCTAGATTTTATAGGCAAGATTAATCCTTCATCAGGTGGTCAACACAAATGGATCTTGGTAGCCACTGACTATTTTACAAAATGGATAGAGGCAATCCCCACTAGGAATGCCACTCATCAGGTTGTCATGAAATTTCTTTATGAGAACATCCTGAGAAGATTCAGTTGCCCAAAAAGGCTAGTAACATATAATGCAACAGCTTTCAAAGCCGATGCATTGGTTGACATGTGTAAATCAATGGGCATTCAATTGGTACATTCTACTCCCTACTACCCTCAAGGTAATGGCCTTGCAAAGTTGTCCAATAAGAGTCTAATCAGAATCATCAGAAAGCTATTGGAGGAGAATCAAAAGAGTTGGGATTCTAAACTAAAGTTTTCTCTTTGGGAAGACAGAGTAACTAACAAAAATCCATAGGAACTTCTCCCTTCAAACTGGTCTATGGTACTGACGCCATTTTCCCTATTCAGCTAGTTTTACCGGTGGCTAAATTTTTTCAGGAAGAGCAAACTGAATCAAATGATATGGTAAGAAGAATGCTTGACTTGGTAGAACTGTAGCAGGTCAGAGAGCAGTTGGTGGACAAATCAGAGGCTCATCAAAAGAGGATCAAGGACACTTTTGAAAGAAAGGCAAAGGTGGATGATTTTCAGGTTAGTGACTGGGTTCTGAAATGGGACGCCCTCAGACGAGATAAAGGCAAACATGACAAGTTTAACCCTTTGTGGACCGGTTCTTTCATGATAACTCAAGTACAACACAAAAACACCTTCATTTTGAAAATTCTAGGAGGTGAAGAAATGTTTGGTGGCCCAGTTAATGGGCGTTTTCTGAAACTCTATTTTATCTAAGGCTTTGGAGCCTTGTCATTGTAATTTTATTTTTCAGCTTTTTGTTTTTACAGAATAACTCCATGCCCAATAGAAACACTAGTAGATAGTTTTAAATTTTCTTTTCTTAGGAAAGGAATTGGTTCTGCGGTTCTTGAAACCTCACAGGGAGGATTTCACCCCCAATAGGAGCCAGTGTTATCTCCTCAAATAAATCAATCGAGATTTTTCATTTTAGGTGATAGGGAGTCTTTTAAAAAGGTACTTTCTAAATTTTTAAAGGTTCATTTTTTGGAGCTTTACCCATGTAATAAAGTTTAAATAAAATTTCATTTAGTTTTTGTTTGATCTAATTCAAATATCAGATTTTGGTGGCTTAGGAGAACATATTGATTGTTCATTAGCCACCGAAAGCCTTAGCTTTCAGAAGCTTAAATAAAGGAATCTAGGGCCATTTTAGCCACCGAAACCATTGAAGCAGGTAAAGACCAAACACATCATATCACATGTTTCAAACGATGGGTTCGACGTTCCCATGATTGCACAAGCCGCCGAAAGGACCGGAGAAAGAACCGTTCACGACCGGAAATCTGATCCCACTGTGACATGAGCGAATCTTTCCTGGTCGCTATATCATTAAGTCATACGCCGATGTACTTCCCATTGATTTCAGTTATTCGCCATGACTGTTGCACATCATCAACCATTTTTCCGCACTCCTTGCAATCAGTGCCACGTTCAAAATCTCTCCCTGGTTATCTCAATTTTATCTCAGCCAAGCTGATTTTCACTAAGTTTACGCAGTGTAACTCTTCCCGAAATCCACTGCTTCGATCATAGGTGTGTGAAAATGTTGTGGAAACTAAAGAAAGGAACGTCGACACTGAGGAAGGAGATTAATGATATCGGTTACCTGGAATCACATCCTGAGTTATGTCAAATGTTCAAGGATGTAGGGTGCTACAATTTTTGCAAAAAATTACAGAGTTTTCATCAGCCGATGGCAGAGGCTTTCGCTCTAAATTTCGATGGGAAGAAAGCAATCATCGGTCGAGATGAATTCGAAATTGATGAAGCCCTCATAACCGAAGTCACAAAGCTTCCCACGACTGGAGAGAAATGGTTTAAAACCACTGTGATTAATAATGTTGAATTCAGGACCTACTTAAAACCATAACACAGGGGTTTGGTTTGGAAGAAATATATTCCTGTATCTTTCCTTGAAGAGAAATGGAAACAGTTATTGAAAGCTATAATGGTTTATATAACCTGTGAAGGGTGATACAACAGGGTGATGATTTATCATTTCAAACTTATAAACCATTTGACAGATAGAAACCCACTTAACCTGCCCTATTTCCTCCACCGAAGCTTATCCAAGATGGCTCATCAAGTCAAGGCCAAACCTAGTCAAGTTGCAGGTAGATTATCCCACCATAGTTTAATCAAACTATTGGTTTGTGTGTTTTTGCAAAGAAAGGGTAAAGAGTGAAATTATTTCTTATTTTGGAATGATTTCCAGACTGAGGTTCAACTAGAGAGCAAAAAGAGTCCTCATTCCAAGAAATCCTCCACTCCCAAAAGTGGAAAGAGGAGGAGAAGAGATATCTCTCCAACCCCAGTCAATCAACCCTCTCCTTCCTCTAAGTTGGGAAAAACGAAGAAGAAATTGAATTTTAACAGTGAGGAAGAAGAGACAAATGAATTCCCAGTGAACAAAAACATTCTCAATCTCCCTTACACAGACTCAGAAGATGAAGAGAAGCAGTTGGAAAAAGGGCATGAGGATTCAGTTACCACAGGGCATGACAACTATGTTTTTGTGGATATATACACAACAAGTTATGATAACCTTCCATCACCTACTCCCCGAGAAGAACAAGATCCACAAATTGCAGAGGCCGCATCTATCAAACGAGTGAAGCCGAATAAATCAAAAGAAATCAAGAATCTTAAGAAGAAGTTGGCCGAGCAAGAAGTGCTTGAAAGGGTAATAAAAACCAGGTATGAAACCCTATCAAAAAACTTTGCAGAAAGCAACTTAGCTTTGGAAAGACTACCCCATGAAATCATAAAGGAGAAGAAAAAGAAAAACAAGATTGTAAAGGACTACAACAGCTTATGAAGAGTAGCTCAGGGTTTGAAGAAAAAGGTTAGGGCTTTGAGGAAAAAAGAAATGTCTTCAAAACACCAAGCTCATGCTTCTCTTGAGACCCTTGCAAAGGTGGCAGTTCAGTGCAATGAATTGGAAGAAACCAGTAACCCTACACATTTTGAGCAATATACAGAAGCCTAAAAAGATCAGTCTTGAGGCAGTTTTGAGCTGAGATAAGGGTATTTTTGAAATTTTGATAATCTCAGGTTTTGGTGGCTTAGGCGAACATATCGATTGTTCATTAGCCACCGAAAGCAGATCTTTCGGTCGCTAATCGGCCCGAATACTATTTTCTCTAGCTACCGAAAGCACTGATAAGGCAGAAAGATAATGTTTTTGCACAGATCCAAGTTTTTCTTGTACAAAAGACTAAAAAATGGTTCCAATCGATGGAAAATAATTAATGACATCTCAATCAAGAGTTTGTTTTTGTTTTTGAGATGCTTTAAACGACAGAAAAGGTAAACAACGGTTAGTTATTGTTAAGGAGATAAGACTGTTGACTGTCAACAAGTGTGAAGTTCGACTCCTTCCATATCACATGAGATCCAGTAGCGTCGGAAGGCTCACTAAACCTACCAAGAACCTGAAGAACATAACATAAGTCGAGAAGTTGGATTGATGTAGTCTACTTAGGCCAATTATTGAGTTCCTATTTTTGGCGAAATTTGATCCAGTAATCTAGGATCTGGAAACTGTTTGTAAAAGGCTATAAAGCCAAGAACATTTGATGAACAAAGGGTTCGATTTTGAGTTCTATAATCTACTGTTGTTGTATAAAAGACACTTTCTTTAATATATTAAGCTTGCAAGCTTCTTTCATTTGTTATTGTCAGACTCTCCTTCATCTTTGTCTATGCATATGAGTTGAAACTATTCTTTTGTCTATGTTTAATGGTCCCATGGTAACTGTCATCTTACTTTTGACTGTTAAGGAAGAATCATAAGCATTTTTGGCTAGTTTGTTGACCCATCATATATATTGCCTATGTATGTTCTAGTTAACTGATTGGGTTTCTTATCCATTTGTTTTACACACCTATCTGATAATAGCTCCTAAAGGCCTTGTATTGCATGAATATAGATAGAATGTCTTGATGATACAATCCACTGATTAAGATATTCATCTTGATCCAAACCCACACCCATTATTGAGAAAATAGTTACCAAAAAGATTAAGTTACTAGGCATCTCTGATATACAACCTAGGAGAGTTTCCTGGAGTGCTAACAAAGGTGATTTTTGAAAAGAAAAATTATTCATTTGCAGATATGAAATCATATTTGGATACCCATTTGATAGTTGTACACGTGGTCCTAATTGCGAGTGAAGACATGTATTTATTGGACCCCTTTTTCTCAACTTCGGGTCATTCTAGGCCCAAGTTTGACCAGCCCCGAATGAAGGCTATTTAGAAAAAGTGGAATTACGGGTTTAAAAATATAAATAATTTTTTGATACCCATTTGAGAGATGCAAGTGGGTTCCCGAGCATTCGTTACATTGACGCATTCTTTGACCCATTTCGATCAAATTCGTATCATTTTAGGGTTGATTCTGGTTAACCCCGAATGAAGGTGATTTTTGAAAAGAAAAATTCTTCATTTCCAAAGTTGAAATCATATTTGGACACCCATTTGAGAGTTGTACATGTGGTCCCAATTGAGGGAGAAGACGTGTAGTTCTTGGGCCTGTTTTTCAACTTCGGTTCATTCTAGACCAAAGTTTGACCAACCTCGAATGAATGCTATTTGGAAGAAGTGGAATTATGGG
The DNA here is from genome assembly GCA_009831015.1 of Picea engelmannii. Lineage (NCBI taxonomy): Eukaryota > Viridiplantae > Streptophyta > Pinopsida > Pinales > Pinaceae > Picea > Picea engelmannii. Next base: position 298,143 of record ML791911.1, read on the forward strand.
TTTACAAATATAAAATAATTTTTTGATACCCATTTGAGAGATATAGTTGGGTTCCCGAGCTCTCGCAACGTTGAGTTATTATTTGGCCCATTTTGATCAAATTCGTATCATTTTAGGGTTGATTCTGGTTAATCTCGAGTGAAGGTGATTTTTGAAAAGAAAAATGCTTTATTTTCAATTATGAAATCATATTTGGATACCCATTTGAGAGTTGTACACGTGGTCTTGATTACAAGCAAAGACGTGTAGTTCTTGGGCCCCTTTTTCTAAACTTCGGGTCATTCTAGTCCCAAGTTTGACCAGCCCCGAATGAAGCCTATTTGGAAGAAGTGGAATTATGGGTTTAAAATTACAAAATAATTTTTTGATACCCATTTGAGAGATGCAAGTGGGTTCCCGAGCGCTCGTAACGTTGAAGAATTCTTTTGCCCATTTCGATCAAATTCATATCATTTTAGGGTCGATTCTGGTTAACCCTGAATGAAGGTGATTTTTGAAAAGAAAAATACTTCATTTGAAAATATGAAATCATATTTGGATACCCATTTGAGAGTTGTACATGTGGTCCATATTGCGAGCGAATACGTGTAGTTCTTTGGCCCCTTTTTCTCAACTTTAGGTCATTCTGGGCCCAAGTTTGACCAACCCTGAATGAAGGCTATTTAGAAAAAGTGGAATTATGGGTTTAAAAATACAAATGATTTTTTGATACCCATTTGTGAGATGCAAGTGGGCTCTCGATCATTTGTAACGTTGAGGCATTCTTTGGCCGATTTCGATGAAATTCGTATCGTTTTAGGGTAGATTCTTGTTAACCCCGAATGAAGGTGATTCTTGAAAAGACAAATTCTTCATTTTCAAAGAGTAGATCATATTTGGATACCCATTTGACAATTTTACATGTGGTTCCGATTGTGGGAGAAGCCGTGTAGTTCTTGGGCCCCTTTTTCAACTTCGGGTCATTCTAGGCCCAAGTTTGACCAGCCTCGAATGAAGGCTATTTAGAAGAAGTTGAATTATGGGTTTAAAAATATAAATTAATTTTTTGATACCCATTTGAGAGATATAGGTGGGTTCTCGAGCTCTCACAATGTTGATGCATTCTTTGGCCCATTTCGATCAAAATCGTATTGTTTTAGGGTTGATTCTAGTTAACCCCGAATGAAGGCAATTTTTGAAAAGAAAAAAAATTCATTTGCAAATATGAAATCACATTTGTATACCCATTTGAGAGTTGTACACGTGGTCTTGATTGCGGGAGAAGACGTGTAGTTCTTGGGCCCCTTTTTCTCAACTTCAGATTATTCTAGGCCCAAGTTTGACCAGCCCTGAATGAAGCCTATTTGGAAGAAGTGGAATTATGGGTTTAAAAATACAAAATAATTTTTTGATACCCATTTGAGAGATACAAGTTTGTTCCCAAGCGCTCGTAACGTTGAGGCATTCTTTGGCCCATTTCGATCAAATTCGTATCCTTTAGGGTGGATTCTGGTTAATCACGAATGAAGGTGATTTTTGAAAAGAAAAATTCTTCATTTGAAAATATGAAATCATATTTGGATACGCATTTGAGAGTTGTCAATGTGGTCCTAATTGTGAGCAAAGACGTGTAGTTCTTGGGCCCCTTTTTCTTAACTTCGGGTCATTCTAGGCCCAAGTTCTACCTGCCCCGAATGAAGGTTATTTAGAAAAAGTCTCATTATGGGTTTAAAAATATAAAATAATTTGTTGATACCCATTTGAGAGATTCAAGTGGGTTTCCGAGTGCTCATAACGCTGAGGAATTATTTGGCCCATTTTGATCGAATTCGTATCATTTTAGGGTTCATTCTGGTTAACCCCAATTGAAGGTGATTTTTGAAAAGACAAATTGTTCATTTCCAAAGACAAAATCATATTTTGATACCCATTTGAGAGTTGTACACATGGTCACGATTGTGAAAGAATACGTGTTGTTATTGGGCCCCTTTTTCTAAACTTCGGGTTATTCTAGGGCCAAGTTTGACCAGCCTTGAACAAAGGCTATTTGGAAGAAGTGGAATTATGGGATTAAAAATAGAAAGTATATTTTTGATACCCATTTGAGAGATATAGGTGGGTTCTCGAGATCTCGCAACGTTGAGGCATTATTTGGCCCATTTCGATCAAGTTTGTATCGTTTTAGGGTTGATTCCAGTTAACCCTGAATGAAGGTGATTTTTGAAAAGAAAAATTCTTCATTTGCAAATATGAAATCATATTTGAATACCCATTTGAGAGTTGTACACGTGATCTTGATTGCGAGCGAAGACGTGTAGCTCTTGGGCCTGTTTTTCTCAACTTCGAGTCATTTTGGGCCCAAGTTTGACCAACATTCTTTGGCCCATTTCGATCATATTTGAGAGTTGTATACGTGGTCTCGATTGCGGGAGAATACTTGTAGTTGTTGGGCCCCTTTTTCTCAACTTCGGGTCATTTTAGGCCTAAGTTTGACCATCGTCGAACGAAGGCAATTTTGAAGAAGTGAAATTATGGGTTGAAAAATATAAAATAATTGTTTTACACCCATTTGAGAGATATAGCTGGGATCTTGAGCTCTCGCAACATTGAGGCGTTATTTGGCCCATTTCGATCAAATTCGTATCATTTTGAAAAGAAAAATTCTTCATTTGCAAATATGATTTTTGAAAAGAAAAATTCTTCATTTGCAAATACAAAATTATATTTGGATACCCATTTGAGAGTTGTACATGTGGTCCTAATTGTGAGCGAAGACATGTTGTTCTTGGGGCCCTTTTTCTCAACTTCGGGTCATTTTAGGCCCAAGTTAGACCAACCCCAAATGAGATCTATTTAGAAGAAGTGGAATTATGGGTTTAAAAATATAAAATACTTTTTTGATACCAATTTGAGAGATGCAAGTGGGTTCCCGAGTGTTCATTACGTTGAGGCATTATTTGGCCCATTTCGATCAAATTCATATCATTTTAGGGTTGATTCCGGTTAACCCCAAATGAAGGTGTTTCTTGAAAATAATGTTGGACAACTAAGGGGGGGGGTGAATCAGTTGTTATTATGCTTAAACAATTATGCCTATTTTAAACTCTCTACATCACACTCAATGATGATCACAATAATGAAGAGATGTAAGCAATAGAATATTCAACATCAATCACACACATGAAATATATAGAGACATATATTTCCTGAGGAAACCCATAAAGGGAAAAACCTCTTCTTCTTGATATGATAAATAAGATTTATTTTCTATAAATTATCATTCTTATGAGCACCAACTCATTGTGAGGCTACCACCTCTGTTTTGCAAGCTGAAACTTGTTGAGAGCACCAACTCTCTAATTTCTCTTGAACCCACTAGAAGGAAGCACCAACTCCTTGGTTTCTCTAGCACCCACTAGAAGGAAGCACTAACTCCCTAAGTGTTCCAACACCAACTGGATGGAAGCACCAAATTCCAGTCACATAGGCACCAACCTGTTTAATAGAGAACAATGGTTCTCCCTTGCACCACCCTTCCACCCTGGTTTTTCTGGCTGCAACCATATGAAAGCTACAACTCATTGTGTTCAAGCACCCACTTGAAACTCCGAGGACAAAATTCCTCCCTAGCACCTCTCTAGCACCCTGAAATATCAATCTTTGCTTTCTTGAATTTATCACAGTGATACAACATTTATCTATGGCTTACCAGTCTCATCACTATTCTGCTACACTTATCTGCTATGCCTGCATCAATGTCTCTTCCCTCATGTCTGCTATGTTTTCTGTTCTTCTCTCAGATATTCATTTTTGTTCCTTTCTTCTTCTGCGCTTTATGCTCTGTGTCTTCTTTCCATTCTATGCACCATGCCTCTTCTGTGTGCTTTAGCTCCTGCACAGAGCATGATTCTACCCGCATGAAACACTCTCAACTGCAACACACATCTCTTCTCTGTTTTGTATTTTTATATTCTCTGTGCATCAAATGCATCCTCTGTGCAATGCCTCTACATTTTATTCACTACATCATTGTTCTTCCCTACAGGTTGTTCACTACATCTTTTACTTATGACTGTATGACTAACTAGCAAAAAAGATTAACTTCTATGTTCTACATATCTTCCTCACATCGAGTCATCTACTTGATCATCATATAGACTCTTCATCTTCTCTGGCTGTTAGCTCCATTCGTTCATCATCACTGGGCTTATCTTGATATTCTTTTCCTTCTCTGGAAGTGCGACTCTTCGTCTTCTCTGTCACAGTCGAGCTTATCCTCTCTGTTGCAGTTACAGTCTTCGACACTTTTCCATTTGTCAATTTTCTCTATGATCAATCTTCATTCCACTGGAAGTTACCTCGAGACTCTTCAAATTCTCTAGCGATCACCCTCCATCTCCTTGATTTATTTGGTAGATGCAATAAGTTGTTTCATGTAGTTACAATCAGCCAGTCTCTTAGCAGTTACTGAGAGAACCTCCACGCGCTCATGTCTTTGGCGCCTTTTTCCCTTTCTGAGAAATCTACATAGTGGGCGCTAGGTTTTCTGTCTAAGCCCCTTCCTTTCACATGACCATCGGCGGTGACCATACGCCTAACCAATAGTCGTTTCACAATTTTGCATTTCGGGTGATCGACTGTGAGTCACCTCAATTTTCCCAACTCGCAAAGATCCGAGGTGGAGCCTAGCACCGCTAGCTCCTTCCCTTCTCTTCCGCTAATGTGACCACTGACTATGACCACAACCTTATTCGAAAAGGAATTTCACGATTTCGATGATCTCTGTTGTAAATAACTCCTCCCTTAACCTTCATCAATGTGACCACTAGTTGTGATCAGGGGCCAAGCAAGAGGGCTGCTTTGCGATTTCACATATCGCAAAATCCTGATATGAGTTGCCTCAAAAATCCCAACTCGTGAAACTCTGAAATGCTTCATATCAGATCAATGGTCGAGATCTCTCCCTCTAATCGATGACTGTGATCAATATCATGGACTCAAAATTCATATTAGATCAACGGTCCATATCCTTAGTGATCCGACAACTCAGATAATTTCGTGACTTTGCATATCACAAGTTCCTATAACCCTCACCTTTGACTTCTCCAGCTCGTGAGTCAGCGAAATGATGATCTCTCGCCACATGTCCTATGGATCCAATGGCTCAGATCATTTCATGATTTCTCATATCGCGAGTTCCTACTACTCTCACCTTTGACTTCTCCAACTCGCAAGTCAGCGAAATGTTGATTTCTCGCCATGTGTCCTCTGGATCCAACGGTTTAGATCTCATCGTGATCCAATCCGATGGCAGGGTCTATTCTCCTCCTCTGCACGCTCCTCCTGTCTGGACTCTGATCTGACGTCCATTGGGTATTCGGGATTGGTGAGCCAACGACCACTGTCGCTCCAACTTTTTAGCTTACGCATCCTCCCAACTTGGATGAATTTCTAAGTGTCAAAGGCTTTGACCTTTGATCCTTCTGCGAGTCCTGATGACTTGGACCTTGTCTGCACTTATGGAAACTGCTATCTCTTCTGATCTTTCTCGTCTTTGCATACTTCTCGCTTCTCCTCATGAGCTTCTCGAGCTTGATATTCTGTGTCTTCGATGTTGTTCTTTCCATGCACACTCTGCCTGAAAACCTGCCAACATCACTGATGTTCTTTCCATCAATGACAAGCACAATCTGTCTGTAAACATGCCAACAATATCCCCCTTTGGCATTGATGGAAACCCTGAATGACTGCACTATTCAACTTAGACCTCCAACTGTAGTATCCACACCTTTTCACCCCTTTGACATCAATGCCAAAGAAAACATGCTCGCCCTGAGCTGTTGTAGTATTTTTCAGAGGTATCAGATATTCAACCAACACATACTCCCCCTAACAGGATGGAATCTCTTAGGTTGATAGTAGGGTCACGCCCAACTTCTGGCATAGATACTCAAACTGAGCTTGTGCAAGTGGTTTATTGAAGATATCAACAATCTGGTCTTTGGATGGAATATAATGCAAATAAACCACATAGTTGGTTACCTATTCCCTCAAGAAGTGATACTTGATGGGTATATGCTTGGTCTTGGAGTGAAAGACATGATTCTTTTACACACTAATTTCACTGGTATTATCACAATGGATTGGTATCAACACAATATAATTTACCTCCAAGTCTTCAAGTGTCTGAATCATCCACAACACTTGGGTACAACATGTGGCAGCTATAATGTATTAAGATTCTGTAGTTGATAAGGAAATGGAAGCTTGCTTCTTGCTCAACCATGATACGAGGGAATCTCCTAAGAAGAATTCACCTCCACTCATGTTTTTCCTTTCATCCACGCAGTTATCCCAATCAACATTTGAATAGAATGATAGTTGAAAATTATGATTCCTAGGATACCATAGGCCATATTCCATTGTTCCTTTCAAGTATCTGAATATTCTTTTGACAACTAACAAATGAATCTGTTTAGGTGCAGCCTGATACCTTCCTACCATGCCAACAACATGCATTATGTCTGGACGAGATGTTGTGATGTACAATAGGTTTCCTATCATAGACCTATATGGAATCTGATCAACACTAGGTGAGTCATCATCCTTTCTTAACTTGCATCCAGTGACCATAGGTGTGCTCATAGGTGTAGAATATTCCATTTGAAACCTTTTCAACATTTCTCTTAGATATTTCTCCCGAGAAAGAAATAATCCTTCAGACCTTTGAGTAATTTGTAGACCAAAGAAAAATGACAGTTCCCCTATCATAGACATTTCAAATTCAGACTACATGGCAGAAGCAAACCATTGTACTAATGAAGCATTATTGCTTCCAAAAATGATGTCATCTACATAGACCAACAAAATGATCAAATCATCACCCTTTGTTTTGATATATAGATTGTTGTCAATTGTTCCTCTCTTGAACCCTTTGTCTTGAAGATACTTATCCAGTCTGTAATACCAAGCATGAGGAGATTGTTTCAACCCATATAAGGATTTCTTTAGCTTGCAGACAAAGTCAGGGTTATCTGACAGTTGGAAACCTTATGGTTGTTCCATATAGACTTCTTCTTTTAGATCTCCATTTAGAAAAGCTGGCTTGACATCCATTTGACAGACTTTAAACTTCTTATGACAAGCCTAGGAAAGAAACATTCTAATAGCTTATGATCTTGCTACAGGTGCAAATGTTTCATCAAAGTCCAGTCCTTCTATTTGAGCATATCCTTTCTAGACCAATCTTGCCTTATTTCTTACAACATTTCCTTGCTCATCCATCTTATTTTTGTAGACCCATTTGGATCCTATTACATTTTATTTGATGGCCTAGGAACAAGTTCCCAGGTGTCATTCTTTTCAATCTGGTCCAGTTCCTCATTCATTGATTTTAATGAGTTTACATATTCACTGGATTCATTGAAGTTCTTGGGTTCCACCATGGATATGAGGGCTATATGTGATCGCTCGGTGTTTTTGATTATCCTTCTCCTGGTTTGTACACCTTTGTATTTCTCACCAATTATCTGACTTGCATGATGATTCTTTTGAGTAATTATGGAGGAATAATTTGATGTTGTCTGTTGATTTGAGTCTGTCTAAGTATTTGGATCTTCATTTGACTCAGAGTCTTCTTGTTCTGATTCTTGGACATGTTCAGCTTCAACTTCACCTATATCCTTTGTTGTTGATTCAATATTGTTCACCTCTCTTACTGGGATTCCTTCATCAAATTTTATGTCAATACAATCAACCAATTTATGCAGCCTCTTATTATAGCATCTGTATCCTTTATAGTTTGTAGCATATCCTAAGAAGATGCCTTCATCAACCCTGTCATCATACTTGCCAAGGTTTTTATTATTATTATTTATGTAGCACTTACTCCCAAATATTTTGAAGTGTTTGATTGAAGTAGGTCTTCCATACCACAGTTCATAAGGTGTCTTGTCACTATGTGGTCTGAGGTGGGCTTTGTTAAGAATATGGTCTGCTGTGTGTAATTCTTAAACCCAATAAGTTTAACCAATGTTCTTCTTATTCATCACTGACCTGGCCATTTGCTGCACTGTTCTATTTTTCCTCTCAACTACTCCATTTTGTCGTGGAGTTCCTGAAATTGTGTATTCTTTCTTGATCCCATGTTTATCACATAATTCCTTGAAATCAATTGACATAAATTCTCCTCCTCTCTTTGATCTTACTGCCTTTAACCTCTTTCCTGTTTGATTCTCAGTTAAAGCCTTGAATATTTTAAATTTTTCAAATGCTTCAACTTTTTCTTTGATAAAAGCAACCCAAGTGAGTCTGGAGTAGTCATCAATGACCAACATAAAGTAGTTTTCCTTCCTTGTGCCTTCCTGTCTTGATGGTCCACACAAATCCATATGAACTAATTGGAGTGGCTTCTCTATTGAAGTAGAGATCTTGGATTTAAACCGTGTCTTGATTATCTTTCCTACTTGGTAGGGTTTACACACAGAATCTTGTGGATTTGATATTCTTGGAAGATCTTTTACTGCTTCAAGGTTTTTGAGCTTGATTAAGTGGTCAAAATTTAGATGTCCAAGTCTCCTATGCCATAACCAACTTTCATCATATTTTCTTAGATGACACTCTTCTCTATATTCTTTCAACACATATACATTATTATCCATCCTTATGCCTTTATCCACCACTTGTCCTGAGTTTACAGACTTTATCTTGCAATCCTTGGAAGTGAACACTACTTCACATCCTCTGTCACACATTTGATTTACACTAAGAAAATTATGTTTCAACCCATCTACAAGCACAACATCTTGGGGTTTTCCTTTACCATTACTCAAACTCACCATCCCTTTACCCTTGATTTTACCAGGAGCATCATTTCCAAAGGTTACATTTCCTGATTTGATTTCACTTAGAGACATAAACTTACTTTTGCCTCTCGTCATATGTTTGGAGTATCCACTATCAATATACCAAGGGTTCTTTTGTCTTTGAGATGACAACACTAATCCACACTTGTCATTCTCTTTATTATTCCAAACCTTGACGTTTTCAACAGAGAGATTCATATTTGATTCATAGTTCCGTAAGCGACAGTCTGCAACTTTATGTCCATAATTATGGCATGCGTAGCATTCTGGTTCATTGAATAAATGATCATAATGATTCTTATGCCTAACCTATGTCCTTTTCCTAGCCATCACATGATTTGCAGTCTATGATTGTTTGTTACTTGGATGTCTCATTCTTTGTTGCAACATATATCTATTCCTTGAGTGTTTTGATTGCTCATATCTAAATCTTAAAGAATAGTTTACATCTTTGTGACCAAAAATAGAACATAAAAAACAATATCCATAGAAAAATCCTTTGTACCTGGAAAATGGATGTCTTCTTTGAGCAGGTCGATTTCTTCCATGCTGATGATTTCTTTGTTCTACAGATACAGTTCTGGTACTTTTTCTTTCACTCTTCCTTGGCGGTTGATTGTCTTCCTCTGTTTCTCCATATTTGTTGTTGTTAATGAATGTAGATTTGACAAACTTGATGGATTCTTTGTTGCTTGGCTAACTACACTTGATCCTTCTTCATAACCCAAACCAGTTTTCAAATTTGGATTCCTTTGCTGATTCAGAATTGTGGTTAATCGTTCTGAGACTTTAATGCTTGGAAAATTTTGGAGATACAATGCTTTGAACTTCTCCATATCTTTTCTAGTTTTTACTACCTATTCTTGCAAGGCTTCACATCTTGCCTTATTCTCTTATAATTGTTGTTTCATAATGTCCTCTATTTTCTTTGCCTCTTCTAACTCCACCTTTAGTAGGGCAAAGTCTTCATCAGGGTTTTTAGCATTCTTTTCAAACTAAATGCCTATAGAAGAGACCTTTGGGTTGAACCTATCTGGCAGAGATCTTAGAATTTTCTGAACTAAAGAGGCTTCCTCAATTTTTTCACCAAGAGCTTTCATTTCATTTACTAGTTCTTCAACTCTCAGAAAGTACTTTCCAATAGTTTCATCTTGTTTCATTTGTAGATGTTCAAACTGTTCTCTATAGGTTTGAAGCTTGGCATACTTTACCTTCTCATTACCTTCATAACTGCTAATGAGTTTGTCCCACATGTATTTGGTAGTTTCTAAGTGCATAACTTTTACAAATTCTGCTTCTGTAAACCCACTAAGAATAACATTCATAGCCTTAGAGTTGAAGCTGAATTCTAGCTTGTCATCCTTATTAGCTAGTACAACTAACTTTACATAACCAGTCTCTACCACATCCCAAACATCTGCACCTAAAGCCATTATGTAGGTTCTCATCCTAACTTTCCATAAGGCAAAGTTTGTTCCATTGAACAGAGGGGCCTTGTTGGTTGAAGTTCCTTCATGGCTAGTAATGTTTAAGTTCTAGGATCTACCCTTAGATAAAAGGGGTCAGCTCTGATACCAATTGCTGGACAACTGAGAGGGG
>ML791911.1:308591-367001 GCA_009831015.1 Picea engelmannii
AATTATGCCTATTTTAAACTCTTTACAACACACTCAATGACGATCACAATAATGCATAGATGTAGGCAATATAATATTCAACATCAAGCACACACATGAAATATACAGAGACATATATTTCTCGAGGAAACCCATAAAGGAAAAAACCTCTTCTTCTTGATATTATAAGTAAGCTTTATTTTCTGTACATTATCATTCTTATGATCACCAACTCATTATGAGGCTACCACTTTTATTTTGCAAGCTGAAACTTGCTGAGAGCACCAACTCTCTGGTTTCTCTAGCACCCACTAGAAGGAAGCACCAACTCCTTGGTTTCTCTAGCACCCACTAGAAGGAAGCACTAACTCCCTAAGTGTTCCAACACCAACTGGATGGAAGCACCAACTTCCAGTCACACATGCACCAACCTTTTTAATAGAGAACAATGGTTCTCCCTTGCACCACCCTACCACCCTGGTTTTTCTGGCTGCAACCATATGGAAGCTACATCTCCCCGTGTTCAAGCACCCACTTGAAACTCTGAGGAAAAGAGTCCTCCCTAGCACCTCCCTACCACCCTGAAATATCAATCTTTTCTTTATTGAATTTATCATAGTGATACAACATTTATCTATGGCTTACCAGTATCATCATTGTTCTGCTACACTTATCTTCTATGATTGCATCAATGTCTCTTTCCTCACGACTGTTGTGCTTTCTGTTCTTCTCTCAGATATGCATTTTTGTTCCTTGTTTCTTCTGCGCTTTATGCTCCGTGTCTTCTTTCCATTCTATGCACGACGTCTCTTCTGTGTGCTTCAACTCCTGCACACAACATGATTCTACCCGCATGAAACACTCTCAATTGCAACACCCATCTCTTCTCTATTCTGCATTTTTATATTCTCTGTGCATCAACTGCATCCTCTGCACAATGCCTTTACATGTTATTCACTACATCATTGTTCTTCCCTACAAGTTGTTCACTACATCTCTTACTTACGACTGTATGGCTAACTAGCAGAAAATATTAACTTCTTTGTTCTACATATCTTCCTCATGTCGAGTCATCTACTTGATAATCATACGAACTCTTCATCTTCTCTGGCTGTTAGCTCCATGTGTTCATTATCGTAGTTCTTGGGTCATTTTTTCTCATCATCGGGTCACATTCTAGGCCCAAATTTGAACAAAGTGGGATTATTGGTTGAAAAGAAAAATTCTTCGTTTCCAAATATGAAATCATAGTTGGATACCCATGTCAGAGTTTTACACGTGGTCTTGATTGCAAGTGAAGACGTGTAGTTCTTGCGCTGTTTTTTCTCAACTTCGGGTCACTTTCTAGGGCCAAGTTTGAACGAAGTAGGATTATGGGTTGAAAAGAAAATTTTTCCGTTTCAAAATATGAAATCATATTTGGATACCGATTTGAGAGTTCTACACGTGGTCTTGATTGCGAGCAAAGTGGTGTAGTTCTTGGGTTGTTTTTTCTCAACGTCGGGTCACATTCTAGGCCCAAGTTTGAACGAAGTGGGATTATGCGTTGAAAAGAAAAATTATTTGTTTCCAAATATGAAATCATATTTGGATACCCATTTGAGATTTGTACAAGTGGTCTTGATTGCGAGCGAAGACGTGTAGGTCTTGGGCCTCTTTTTCTCAACTTTGGGTCACATTCTAGGCCCAAGTTTGAATGAAGTGGGATTATGGGTTGAAAAGAAAAATTCTTCGTTTCCAAATATGAAATCATATTTGGATACCCATTTGAGATTTGTACACGTGGTCTTCATTGCGAGCGAAGACGTGTAGTTGTTGGGCTACTTTTCCTCAACTTTGGGTCACATTCTAGGCCTAAGTTTGAACAAAGTGGGATTATGGGTTTAAAAGAAAAATGCTTCATTTCTAAATATGAAATCATATTTGGATACCCATTTGATAGTTGTGCACGTGGTCTTGATTGCAAGCGAAGACGTGTAGTTCTTGAGCCTCTTTTTCTCAACTTCGAGTCACATTCTAGGCCCAATTTGAACAAACTGGGATTATGGGTTGAAAAGAAAAATTCTTCGTTTCCAAATATGAAATCATATTTGGATACCCATTTGAGAGTTGTAGACGTGGTCTTGATTGCGAGCAAAGACGTGTAGTTCTTCGACTGTTTTTTGTCAATTTTGTGTCACATTCTAGGCCCAAGTTTGAGCGAAGTGGGATTATGGGTTGAAAAGAAAAATTCTTTGTTTCCAAATATGAAATCATATTTGGATATCCATTTGAGAGATGTACATGTAGTCTTGATTGCAAGCGAAGACATGTAGTTCTTGTGCTTCTTTTTCTCAACTTCGGGTCACATTCCAGGCCCAAGTTTGAACGAAGTGGGATTATGGGTTGAAAAGCAAAATTCTTTGTTTCCAAATATGAAATCATATTTGGATACCCATTTGAGATTTGTACACGTGGACTTGATTGCGAGCGAAGACCTGTAGTTCTTGGGTCATTTTTCCTTATCATCGGGCCACATTCTAGGCCGAAGTTTGAACGAAGTGGGATTATGCGTTGAAAAGAAAATATTTTCGTTTCCAAATATGAAATCATAGTTGGATACCCATTTGAGAGTTGTACACGTGGTTTTGATTGCGAGCGAAGACGTTTAGTTCTTGGGCCAGGTTTTCTCAACTTCGGGTCACATTCTAGGTCCAAGTTTGAATGAAGTGAGATTATGGGTTGAAAAGAAAAAAAAATCGTTTCCAAATATGAAATCATATTTCGATACCCATTTGAGATTTGTACACGTGGGTTTTTATTGTGAACGAAGACGTGTAGTTATTGGGCCACTTTTTCTCAACTTCGGGTCACATTCTAGGCCCAACTTTGACCAACCTCGAACAAAGTGGAATTATAGGTTGAAAAGAAAAATTCTTCATTTCCAAATATGAAATCATATTTGGATACCGTTTGAGAGTTGTACACGTGGACTTGATTGTGAGTGAAGACATGTAGTTCTTGGCCCGCTTTTTCTCAACTTCGGGTCACATTATAGGCCCAAGTTTGACCAGCCTCGAACGAAGTGGAATTATGGGTTGAAAAGCAAAAGTCTTCATTTTCAAATATGAAATCATATTTGGATACCCGTTTGAGAGTTGTATCCCTGGTCTTGATTGCGAGTGAAGACGTGTAGTTCTTGGGCCACTTTTTTCCAACTTTCGGTCACATTCTAGGCCCAAGTTTGACCAGCCCTTAACGAAGTTGTTCTAGGCCCAAGTTGAATGAAGTGGGATTATGGGTTGAAAATCAAAATTCTTCATTTCCAAATATGAAATCATATTTGGATACCCATTTTAGAGTTGTACACATGGTCTTGATTGCGAGCTAAGACGTGTAGTTCTTGGGCCATTTTTTATCATCTTCGGGTCACATTCTAGACCCAAGTTTCAACGAAGTGAGATTACGGGTTGAAAAGAAAAATTCTTCGTTTCGAAATATGAAACCATATTTGGATACCCATTTGAGAGTTGTACGCATGGTCTTGATTGCGAGCGACGACGTGTAGTTCTTGGGCCCCTTTTCCTCAACTTCGGGTCACATTCTAGGCCCAACTTTGAATGAAGTGAGATTATGGGTTGAAAAGCAAAATTCTTTGTTTCCAAATATGAAATCATATTTGGATACCCATTTGAGAGTTGTACATGTGGTTTTCATTGGGAGCGAAGATGTGCAGTTCTTGGGCCTCTTTTTCTCAACTTCGGGGCACATTCTAGGCCCAAGTTTGAACGAAGTGGGATTATGGGTTGAAAATCAAAATTCTTTGTGTCCAAATCTGAAATCATAGTTGGATACCCATTTGAGAGTTTTACACATGGTCTTGATTGCGAGCGAAGAATGTAGTTCTTGGGCCGTTTTTTCTAAACTTCGGGTCATTTTTTAGGCCCAAGTTTGACCACCCTCGAACGAAATGGAATTATGAGTTGAAAAGAAAAATTCTTCATTTCCAAAAATGAAATCATATTTGGATATCCGTTTGAGAATTGTGCACGTGGTATTGATTGTGAGCGAAGACGTGTAGTTCTTGGGCCGCTTTTTCTCAACTTCGGGTCACATGCTAGGCCCAAGTTTGAACGAAGTGGGATTATGGGTTGAAAAGAAAAAATCCTCTTTTCCAAATATGAAATCATATTTGGATACCCATTTGAGAGTTGTTCACGTGGTCTTGATTGCGAGCTAAGACGTGTAGTTCTTGGGCCGCTTTTTCTCAACTTTGGGCCACGTTCTAGGCCCATGCTTGAACGAAGTGGGATTATGGGTTGGAAAGCAAAGCTCTTCGTTTACACATATGAAATCATATTTGGATACCCATTTGAGATTTGTACACCACAACCTTGATTGCGGGTGAAGACGTGTAGTTCTTGGGCCGTTTTTTCTCAACTTCTGGTCACGTTCTAGGCCCAAAATTGAACGAAGTGGGATTATGGGTTGGAAAGCAAAGCCCTCCATTTCCACGTATGAAATCATATTTGGATACCCATTTGAGAGTTGTACACCACAACCTTGATTGCAGGCGAAGATGTGTAGTTCTTGGGCCGCTTTTTCTCAACTTCGAGTCACATTCTAGGCGTAAGTTTGAACGAAGTGGGATTATGGGTTGAAAAGAAAAATTATTCATTTCCAAATATGAAATCATATTTGGATACCCATTTTAGAGTTGTACACATGGTCTTGATTGCGAGCTAAGACGTGTAGTTCTTGGGCCGTTTTTTATCATCTTCAGGTCACATTCTAGACCCAAGTTTCAACAAAGTGAGATTACGGGTTGAAAAGAAAAATTGTTCGTTTCAAAATATGAAATCATATTTAGATACCCATTTGAGAGTTGTACACATGGTCTTCATTGCGAGCAACGACGTTTAGTTCTTGGGCCCCTTTTCCTCAACTTCGGGTCACATTCTAGGCCCAACTTTGAATGAAGTGAGATTATGGGTTGAGAAACAAAATTCTTTGTTTCCAAATATGAAATCATATTTGGATACCCATTTGAGAGTTGTACATGTGGTTTTCATTGGGAGCGAAGACGTGCAGTTCTTGGGCTGCTTTTTCTCAACTTCGGGTCACATTCTAGGCCCAAGTTTGAACAAAGTGGGATTATGGGTTGAAAATCAAAATTCTTCGTTTCCAAATCTGAAATCATAGTTGGATACCCATTTGAGAGTTTTACACATGGTCTTGATTGCGAGTGAAGACGTGTAGCTCTTGGGCCGCTTTTTCTCAACTTCGGGTCACATTCTACTTCTAAGTTTGAACGAAGTTGGATTATGGGTTTAAAAGAAAAGTTCTCTATTTCCAAATATGAAATCATATTTGGATACCCATTTGAGAGTTGTGCACATGGTCTTGATTGTGAGCGAAGATGTGTAGTTCTTGGGGCGATTTTCTCAAATTCGGGTCACATTCTAGGCCCAATTTGAACAAACTAGGATTATGGGTTGAAAATAAAAATTCTTCGTTTCCAAATATGAAATCATATTTGGATACCCATTTGAGAGTTGTACATGTGGTTTTGATTGCGAGCGAAGACATGTAGTTCTTGGGCCGGTTTTTCTCAACTTCGTGTCACATTCTAGGCCCACGTTTGAACGAAGTGGGATTATGGGTTGAAAAGAAAAATTCTTTGTTTCCAAATATCAAATCATATTTGGATACCCATTTGAGAGTTGTACATGTGGTCTTGATTGTGAGTGAAGACATGTAGTTCTTGGGCTGCTTTTTCTCAACTTCGGGTCACATTCTAGGCCCAAGTTTGAATGAAGTGGGATTATGGGTTGAAAAGCAAAATTCTCCGTTTCCAAATATGAAATCATATTTGAATACCCATTTGAGATTTGTACATGTGGTCTTGATTGCAAGTGAAGACGTGTAGTTCTTGGGCCATTTTTTAACATCATCGGGTCACATTCAAGGCCCAAGTTTGAACGAACTGGGATTATGGGTTGAAAGGAAAAATTCTTCATTTCCAAATATGAAATCATAGTTGGATACCCATTTGAGTGTTGTACATGTGGTTTTGATTGCGAGCGAAGATGTGTAGTTCTTAGGTCGCTTTTTCTCAACTTCGGGTCACATTCTAGGCTCAAGTTTGAACGAAGTGGGATTATGGGTTGAAAAGAAAAAAATTTCGTTTCCAAATATGAAATCATATTTGGATACTCATTTGAGATTTGTACACATGGGTTTTGATTGTGAATGAAGACATGTAGTTCTTGGGCCGCTTTTTCTCAAGTTCGGGCCACATTCTCAGCCTAACTTTGACCAACCTTGAATGAAGTGGAATTCTGGTTTGAAAAGAAAAATTCTTCATTTCCAAATATGAAATCATATTTGGATACCATTTGAGAGTTGTACATGTGGACTTGATTGAGAGTGAAAACGTGTAGTTCTTGGCCCGCTTTTTCTCAACTTCAGGTCTAATTCTAGGCCCAAGTTTTACCAACCTCGAACGAAGTGGAATTATGGGTTGAAAAGCAAAATTCTTCATTTTCAAATATGAAATCATATTTGGATACCCGTTTGAGAGTTGTACATGTGGTCTTGATTGCGAGTGAAGAAGTGTAGTTCTTGGGCCGTTTTTTCTCAACTTTGGATCACATTCTAGGCCCAAGTTTGACCAACCCTTAACGAAGTTGTTCTAGGCCCAAGTTTGACTAGCCCTTAACGAAGTTGTTCTAGGCCCAAGTTTGAACGAAGTGGGATTATGGGTTGAAAATCAAAATTCTTCGTTTCAAAATATGAAATCATATTTGGATACCCATTTGAGGGTTGTACACATAATCTTGATTGCGAGCTAAGACGTGTAGTTCTTGGGCCGCTTTTTAACGAAGTTGTTCTAGGCCCAAGTTTGAACGAAGTGGGATTATGGGTTGAAAATCAAAATTCTTCGTTTCAAAATATGAAATCATATTTGGATACCCATTTGAGGGTTGTACACATAATCTTGATTGCGAGCTAAGACGTGTAGTTCTTGGGCCGCTTTTTATCATCTTCGGGTCACATTCTAGACCCAAGTTTCAATGAAGTGAGATTATTGGTTGAAAAGCAAAATTCTTTGTTTCCAAATATGAAAACACATTTGGATACCCATTTGAGAGTTGTACACATGGTCTTGATTGCGAGCGAGGATGTGTAGTTCTTGGGCAACTTTTCCTCAACTTTGGGTCACATTCTAGGCCCAAGTTTGAATGAAGTGGGATTATGGGTTAAAAAGCAAAATTCTTCGTTTCCAAATATGAAATCATATTTGGATACACATTTGAGAGTTGTACACATGGTTTTGATTGTGAGTGAAGACGTGTAGTTCTTGGGCCGGTTTTTCTCAACTTCGGGTCACATTCTAGGCCCAAGTTTGAACGAAGTGGGATTATGGGTTGAAAATCAAAACTCTTCTTTTCCAAATATGAAATCATAGTTGGATACCCATTTGAGAGTCTTACACATGGTATTGATTGCGAGTGAAAACGTGTAGTTCTTGGGCCTCTTTTTCTAAGCTTCGGGTCATGTTTTAGGCCTAAGTTTGACCACCCTCGAAGGAGGTGGAATTATGAGTTGAAAAGAAAAAATCTTCGTTTCCAAATATTAAATCATATTTGGATACTCGTTTGAGAGTTGTGAATGTGGTATTGATTGCGAGCAAAGACGTGTAGTTCTTGGGCTGTTTTTTCTCAACTTCGGATCACATGCTAGGCCCAAGTTTGAACGAAGTGGAATTATGGGTTGAAAAGAAAAATTCTTCGTTTCCAAATAAGAAATCATATTTGAATACCCATTTGAGAGTTGTACATGTGGTCTTGATTGTGAGTGAAGACGTGTAGTTCTTAGGCCTTTTTTTCTCAATGTCGGGACACATTCTAGGCCCAAGTTTCAATGAAGTGGGATTATGGGTTGAAAAACAAATTTCTCCGTTTCCAAATATGAAATCATTTTTGAATACCCATTTGAGAGTTGTACATGTGGTCCTTATTGTGTGCGAAGACGAGTAGTTCTTGGGCTGTTTTTTCTCAACGTCGGGTCACATTCTGGACCCAAGTTTGATCGAAGTGGGATTATGGGTTGAAAATAAAAATCCTTCATTTCCAAATATGAAATAATTTTTTGATACCCATTTGAGAGTTATACACGTGGTCTTGGTTGCAAGCAAAGATGTGTAGTTCTTGGGCCATTTTTTCTCAACGTCGGGTCACATTCTAGGCCAAAGTTTGAACGAAGTGGGATTATGGGTTGAAAAGAAAATTTCTTCATTTCCAAATATGAATATCATATTTGCGTACTCATTTGAGAGTTGTACACGTGATCTTGATTGCGAGCGGAGAGGTGTTGTTCTTGGGCCACTTTTTCTCAAATTCGGGTCACATTCTAGGCCCAAGTTTGAACGAAGTGGGATTATGGGTTGACAACCAAAATTCTTTGTTTACAAATATGAAATCATATTTGGATATCCATTTGAGAGTTGCACACATGGTCTTTATTGCAAGCGAATACGTGTAGTTCTTGGTCCGCTTTTTCTCAACTTCGGGTCACATTCTAGGCCCAAGTTTGAACGAATTGGGATTATGGGTTGAAAATCAAAATTCTTCGTTTCCAAATATGTAATCATAGTTGGGTACCCATTTGAGAGTTGTATATGTGGTCTTGATTGCGAGCGAAGACGTGTAGTTCTTGGGCCGCTTTTTCTCAACTTTGGGTCACATTCTAGACCAAATTTTGAACGAAGTGGGATTATGGGTTGAAAAGCAAAATTATTTGGTTCCAAATATAAAATCATATCTGGATACCCATTTGAGAGTTGTACACATGGTCTTGATTGTCAACGAAGACGTGTAGTTCTTGGGCCTCTTTTTCTCAACGCTGGCTCACATTCTAGGCCCCAGTTTGAACGAAGTGGAATTATGGGTTTAAAAACAAAATTCTTCGTTTCCAAATTTGAATATCATATTTGGATACCCGTTTGAGAGTTGTACACATGGTCTTGATTGCGAGCGAAGACGTGTAGTTCTTGGGTCGTGTTTTCTCAACTTTGGGTAACGTTCTAGGCCCAAGTTTGAACGAAGTGGGATTATGGGTTGAAAAGAAAAATTCTATGTTTCCAAATATGAAATCATATTTGGATACCCATTTGAGATTTGTACACGTGGTCTTGATTGTGAGCGAAGACATGTAGTTCTTGGGCCGCTTTTTCTCAACTTTGGGTCACATTCTAGGCCCAAGTTTGAACGAAGTGGGATTATGGGTTGAAAAGAAAAATTCTCTATTTCCAAATATGAAATCATATTTGGATACCCATTCGAGAGTTATACACGTGGTCTTGAATGCGAGCGAAGACGTGTAGTTCTTGGACCGCGTTTTCTAAAGTTTGGGTCACATTCTAGGCCCAAGTTTGAACGAAGTGGGATTATGGGTTGAAAAGAAAAATTCTTCGTTTTCAAATACTAAATCATATTTGGACACCCATTTGAGAGTTGCACACGTGGTCTTGATTGCAAGCAAAGACGTGTAGTTTTTGTGCCGCTCTTTCTCAACTTCGGGTCACATTCTAGGCCCAAGTTTGAACGAAGTGGGATTATGAGTTGAAAAATAAAATTCTTCATTTCCAAATATAAAATCATATTTAAATACCCATTTGAGAGTTTGACTCGTGGTGTTGATTGCGAGTGATGATGTGTAGTTCTTGGGCTGTTTTTTCTCAACTTCGGGTCACATTCTAGGCCCAAGTTTGAACGAAGTGGGATTATGAGTTGAAAACTAAAATTCTCCGTTTCCAAATATGAAATCATATTTAAATACCCATTTGAGAGTTTGACTCGTGGTGTTGATTGCGAGCGATTGCGTGTAGTTCTTGGGCCGCTTTTTCTCAACTTCAGGTCACATTCTAGGCCCAAGTTTGAACAAAGTGGGATTATGGGTTGAAAATCAAAATTCTTCATTTCCAAATACTGAATCATATTTGGACACCCATTTGAGAGTTGCACACGTGGTCTTGATTGCAAGCAAAGACGTGTAGTTTTTGGGCCAACTTTTCTCAACTTCGGGTCACATTCTAGGCCCAAGTTTGAATGAAGTGGGATTATGGGTTGAAAAACAAAATTCTCCGTTTCCAAATATGAAATCATATTTAAATACCCATTTGAGAGTTTGACTCGCAGTGTTGATTGCGAGCGATGACGTGTAGTTCTTGGGCCGCTTTTTCTCAACTTCGAGTCAAATTCTAGACCCAAGTTTGAACGAAGTCGGATTATGGGTTGAAAACCAAAATTCCTTATTTCCAAATATGAAATCATATTTGGATACCCATTTGAGAGTTGCACACATGGTCTTTATTGCGAGCAAATACATGTAGTTCTTGGGCCGCTTTTTCTCAACTTCGGGTCACATTCTAGGCCCAAGTTTGAACGAATTGGGATTATGGGTTGAAAATCAAAATTCTTCGTTTCCAAATAAGAAATCATAGTTGGGTACCCATTTCAAAGTTGTATACGTGGTATTGATTGCGAGCGAAGACGTGTAGTTCTTGGGCCGCTTTTTCTCAACTTTGGGTCACATTCTAGGCCAAAGTTTGAACGAAGTGGGATTAAGGGTTGAAAAGCAAAATTCTTTGGTTCCAAATATAAAATCATATCTAGATACCCATTTGAGAGTTGTACACATGGTCTTGATTGTGAACGAAGACGTGTATTTCTTGGGCCTCTTTTTCTCAACGTTGGGTCACATTATGGGCCCAAGTTTGAACGAAGTGGGATTATGGGTTGAAAAACAAACTTCTTCGTTTCCAAATATGAATATCATATTTGGATACCCATTTGAGAGTTGTACACATGGTCTTGATTGCGAGCGAAGACGTGTAGTTCTTGGGTCGCGTTTTCTCAACTTTGGGTAACGTTCTAGACCCAAGTTTGAACGAAGTGGGATTATGGGTTGAAAAGCAAAATTCTCTATTTCCAAATATGAATTCATATTTGGATACCCATTTGAGATTTGTACATGTAGTCTTGATTGTGAGCGAAGACATGTAGTTCTTGGGCCGTTTTTTCCCAACTTTGGGTTACATTCTAGGCCCAAGTTTGAACGAAGTGGGATTATGGGTTGAAAAGAAAAATTATCTATTTCCAAATATGAAATCATATTTGGATACCCGTTTGAGAGTTATACACGTGGTCTTGAATGTGAGCGAAGATGTGTAGTTCTTGGGCCGCGTTTTGTCAACTTCGGGTCACATTCTAGGCCCAAGTTTGAATGAAGTGGGATTATGGGTTGAAAAGCAAAATTCTTCGTTTCCGAATATGAAATCATATTTAGATACCCATTTGAGAGTTGTACACGTGGTCTTGATTGCAAGCAAAGACGTGTAGTTTTTGTGCCGCTTTTTCTCAACTTCGGGTCACATTCTAGTCCCAAGTTTGAATGAAGTGGGATTATGTGTTGAAAAGAAAAATAATTTGTTTCCAAATAAGAAATCATAGTTGGATACCCATTTGAGAGTTGTACACGTGGTATTGATTGCGAGTGAAGATGTGTAGTTCTTGGGTTTCTTTTTTTCAACTTCCGGTCACATTCTAGGCCCAAGTTTGAATGAAGTGGGATAATGGGTTGAAAAGCAAAATTCTTCATTTCCAAATATGAATATCATATTTGGATAGCCATTTGAGAGTTGTACATGTGGGTTTTGATTGTGAACGAAGACGTGTAGTTCTTGGGCCTCTTTTTCTCAACGTTGGGTCACATTGTAGGCCCAAGTTTGAATGAAGTGGGATTATGGGTTGAAAAGAAAAATTCTCCATTTCCAAATATGAAATCATATTTGGATACCCATTTGAGAGTTGTACACGTGCTCTTGATTGTGAGCGAAGACATGTATTTCTTGGGCCACTTTTTCTCAACATTGGGTCACATTCTAGGCCCTAGTTTTAACGAAGTGGGATTATGGTTTGAAAAGCCAAATTCTTCCTTTCCAGATATGAAATCATATCTCGATACCCATTTGAGAGTTGTACACGTGGTCTTGATTGCGAGCGAAGACGTGTAGTTCTTGGGCCATTTTTTCTCAACTTTGGGTCACATTCAACGCCCAAGTTTGAACAAAGTGGGATTATGGGTTGAAAAGCAAAATTCTTTGTTTCCAAATATGAAATCATATTGGGATACCCATTTGAGAGTTCTACATGTGGTCTCGATTGCGACCGAATAAGTGTAGTTCTTGGGCCTCTTTTTTCTCAAGTTCGGGTCACATTTTAGGCCCAATTTTGAACGAAGTGGGATTATTGGTTGAAAATCAAACTTCTTCATTTCCAGATATGAAATCATGTATGGATACGCATTTGAGAGTTCTACATATGGTCTTGATTTCGAGCGAAGATGTGTCGTTCTTGGGCCACTTTTTCTCAACTTTGTGTCACATTCTAGGCCCAGGTTTGAACGAAGTGGGATTATGGGTTGAAAAGAAAAATTCTTCGTTTCCAAATATGAAACCATAGTTGGATACCCATTTGAGAGTTGTACATGTGGTCTTGATTGCGAGCGAAGACGTCTAGTTCTTGGGCTGCTTTTTCTCAACATCAGGTCACATTCTAGCCCCAAGTTTAAATGAAGTGGGATTATGGGTTGAAAAGTAATATTCTACATTTCCAAATATGAAATCATAGTTGGATACTCATTTGAGAGATGTACACGTGGTCTTGATTGCGAGCGAAGACGTGTGGTTCTTGGGCCTCTTTTTCTCAACTTCGAGTCACATTCTAGGCCCAAGTTTGAACAAAGTGGGATTATGAGTTGAAAAGCAAAATTCTTCGTTTCCAAATACTAAATCATATTTGGACACCCATTTGAGAGTTGCACACGTGGTCTTGATTGCAAGCAAAGACGTGTCATTTTTGGGCCATTTTTTCTCAACTTCGGGTCACATTCTAGAAACAAGGTTGAACGAAATGGGATTATGGGTTGAAAAACAAAATTCTCTGTTTCCAAATATGAAATCATATTTAAATACCCATTTGAGAGTTTGACTCGCGGTGTTGATTGCGAGTGATGACATGTAGTTCTTCGGCCGTTTTTTCTCAACCTCAGGTCACATTCTAGGCCCAAGTTTGAACGAAGTGGGATTATGGGTTGAAAATCAAAATTCTTCGTTTCCAAATACTAAATCATATTTGGACACCCATTTGAGAGTTGCACAAGTGGTCTTGATTGCAAGCAAAGACGTGTAGTTTTTGGGTCGTTTTTTCTCAACTTCGGGTCACATTCTAGGCCCAAGTTTGAACGAAGTGGGATTATGGGTTGAAAAAAAAAATTCTTCATTTCCAAATATGAAATTATATTCAAATACCCATTTGAGAGTTTGACTCGCGGTGTTGATTGCGAGCTATGACGTGTAGTTCTTGGGCTGCTTTTTCTCAACTTCGGGTCACATTCTAGGCCCAAGTTTGAACGAAGTGGGATTATGGGTTGAAAACCAAAATTCTTTGTTTCCAAATATGAAATCATATTTGGATACCCATTTGAGAGTTGCACACATGGTCTTTATTGCGAGCGAATACGTGTAGTTTTTGGGCCTCTTTTTCTCAACTTCGAGCCACATTCTAGGCCCAAGTTTGAATGAAATGGGATTATGGGTTGAAAATCAAAATTCTCCGTTTCCAAATATGAAATCATAGTTGGGTACCCATTTGAGAGTTGTATATGTGGTCTTGATTGCGAGCAAAGACGTGTAGTTCTTTAAAGTTCTTGGGCCTCTTTTTCTCAATTTCGGGTCACATTCTAGGCCAAAGTTTGAACGAAGTGGGATTATGGGTTGAAAAGAAAAATTCTTTGGTTCCAAATATGAAATCATATCTAGATACCCATTTGAGAGTTGTACACATGGTCTTGATTGTGAACGAAGATGTGTAGTTCTTGGGCATCTTTTTCTCAATGTTGGTCACATTGTAGGCCCTAGTTTGAACAAAGTGGGATTATGGGTTGAAAAGAAAAATTCTTCATTTCCAAATATGAATATCATATTTGGATACCCATTTGAGAGTTGTACACATGGTCTTGATTACGAGCAAAGACGTGTAATTCTTGGGTCGCGTTTTCTCAACTTTGGGTAACGTTCTAGCTCCAAGTTTGAACGAAGTGGGATTATGGGTTGAAAAACAAAATTCTCTGTTTCCAAATATGAAATCGTATTTGGATACCCATTTGAGATTTTTACATGTGGTCTTGATTGTGAGGGAAGACATGTAGTTCTTGGGCCGTTTTTTCTCAACTTTGGGTCACATTCTAGGCCCAAGTTTGAACGAAGTGGGATTATGGGTTGAAAAGAAAATTTCTTTATTTCCAAATATGAAATCATATTTGGATACCCATTTGAGAGTTATACACGATATATTGAATGTGAGCGAAGACCTTGTTACAAGTCAAAAATACTCACTTTGATAGTGTCGCAAGTGTCGTCATTACAAGGTTCCCAAGTGTCACATTTTTCTCACAAGTGTCACAAGTGTTAAAGAAAGCATACCACCATGATGCCCATGTCGTGCCTATAATGACATGAGAAGGACACTTGAAACACCTCAAACATTTGATTTGGAAGAGGAGCAGGCTCATGAACCTTTTACCATCTGAAAACACTCAAAAAACTAAGTTTTTGGAGGGGAGCGCTCCCTTATAACTATCTCAGGAGTGTTGGAGCCCCCCCATAAGCCATCAGGGAGCATTATAGCATTGCATCAACTCTTTTACAGGAGCGCTCCTATCCTCAGGAGTGTTGATTCTCCCCTACACAATACTAGGGAGCGTTATAACGCTCTGAGTGCCCTTTTGAGGGAGTGCTACCTATTCTGGGCAGTAGTTAAGTTGTTGAGATGAATGGGGGAAGGATCCTTTCATTCTTGGAAGGCAGTTGGATTCAAATCCCTAGTCCAGCCATGATCTTAGGGCAGATCCTCAACTGAAGGAGGAAAATCCTCAACTTCCCCAAGGATATCTCAAGTGGTTAAAGCCTCTCCAAGGCTATATAAGCAAGCTTTCTAATGGTGAAAGAGGACTGGGAAAGGGAGAATCACACCAAAATTATGATCTTATAAGTGGTGCTAGAACATAGATGATCTTGGAAGCAAGAGACCTATGATCTCATAGGGAGCAATTGGTGAAGCTATCATCATTCAGATCATGGATATTTTGAGTAAGGGGTAGACAAGGAGGATTTGACGAAGCTGTTGCAATCCATCTACGACTGTAAGTAATGTTTTGTCCTCATTAATATAATTTACTTGGCGTGTTTCTTTCTAATTCGTGCTCAATCTGACATGAATTTGTCTCTTTAGTAGATAGACCTATTTCAGACTAATCTTGATAGAGTAGGAAGTGGTCGTACTTTTTTTGTCTATAGGGCTTATCGAAGAGCGAAAGATTGGAGCTCAACTCGGAGCGTGTAGGGACAAACACCGGTAAAAGGTACTTCTTTTCTCCTTCCTTCTCACACACTAGTCCACCTAGATATAAAAGGAAGTCAGTGACCATGATAAGCACTTTCTGTCTTAGAGTTAAGAGTCTATCTCTTTGAGGAGATCTGCCTGTCCGTAGGGAGATTTTCCTTCAACAGAAACTGGCGACTCCACTGGGAAAAATCAGAACTTTCTTAGTTTTGTCTTTCCTCATAGACCTTGTCTTACCTTTTTTTTTCTTATGCCTTGTTCACCCCTTTATATCTGATTGCACTCGTTGGTCAACTCTTTACCCCATCACACTCATCTTGCCTATCAAAATTTGATCAAAATTTTGGGTTTTTAGACATTTTTATGAGTTTTTCGACCCTGGCACCCCCCTGCCCATGTTAGTAGAGTTCCAACACTCCCTGACGGTGTTGGACAGAGTGTTATAATGCCCTGGTGTCCCTTACACCAAAGCGCCAGCCCCTTTTTGCACAAAATCTCAAAAATTCCATTTTTTGGAGGTCCAAACCCTGTTTTTTCACTTGCTGAGCTGCTTTGTGATTCAATGATTCTTCCTTTGACCTTTGACATGCTTCCTCTTGAGAAGTAAACACCTTTTTGTTCATATTTTATTCCCTTCTTCATTATTTTTGAGTTTTTGTTGTTGAGAACTTGAAATCGATCCACTGTTTTTTCCTCTCCTATCCGACTGAGTGTGAACTCCAGTGAAGGACATTACAAGTCTGTGACTCTTCTCATTTGGTTCTTTGAGGTCATCTGATCCAATTTCTTTCTCCTTCCTTTTGCATTTTTGATTTTCTTTCTCTTGTTTGATTCCAAAAGGGTGTGTTGTTTGTGTGAAATCTGCGTTTTCTTGTCCAAATCTCCTTGATCTGAAAGGGTAGTTGGTAGGACAAGTTTTTCATTGAATTGATCATCATTCGCATGAAAACGACAAAAGTACATCTTAATGATTAGTTTGCATATTAGTTTGCATTTTTGAAATGTTGTAGCATCATATTGGATTTGATTGAGAACAAAATTGATTGAGGGCATTCCTTATCAAGTGTTCGATAGTGAAAACAACTCTTCCTCTTTCCCTTAAATAGGTATTCATTAAAAATAAACGATTGCTTATCATATTTCATGCATATTTTTGGGAATTGAGTCATCATTCCATCAGTTTCACTTTCATACACCCTCTGAGTAAACAACAACCATTAAAATCAATGCTTAACTAAAATTTATCAGACTTTTTACATCTTTGTTAGCAAACCTACATTAGTTTAAGGTGTAGGGCTTTGGAATAGGTTGAAAGGATAACTTTCCAAAGCTATCAAACAAACTTAGTATCTTGCGGTAGGGAGAGTCAGATCCAATTGTCGTATTGGCTTGTTGGATCCCCCTCTCACACAGGGGTTACGCACGAGGTCGCATTCGGGTAAGTTAGGGAGATTATCCCTCCGTGGCCCAACTGTTTGTAGTGGTCGGATCATATATTGGGGGTCACTGGAAGGTATACCCACGATTATGTGTGGGAGCCTTTCAAGCTGATTTCAGACTTGTTATCCTGCCCATACATTTCGACTGGACTGTCGACTGTACCCTCCCAGGGGCTGACTACGAGTTGGTGACCTTAGTAGCCACAATCTTTAGGGTCTCATAGAAGGTGACAGTTAAGGGAAGTCTCACTGTACCTGGAACAGACATTGGTCAAACTCACTCGGGCTCCTTGGAGGGTAAATCCACAATTACTGCGTGGAAGCTTGCACCAAGGCGTAAGTCTGTTAAGCAAGTCGCCAACGTAACTGATCCACCCGCTCTATCCCTGCCCCTTCCTATTTTGATCTCGCAACATTGGATTTCATCACCAACTAGTGGTTTCATTGTGGGAAGGTTTGTTTGATTGATTGCTTCTCAGATTCATAGTGTGTGTTGTTTGTTTTACTTAGTGGACCTTAGGTTGAGTCAGTGTTAATGGCATCGAATCCTGGGAGTACCAATGGAGGAACCCCTTCTCCTGGGGAACCTTATACCTTTCCTTCGTTTGGAAACTTTGGTCCTCCATATGTTGCCACACTGAGTCTTCCAAGACTCACTATTGGATTACCAGTTTGGTTGTTCCCCACTTCGGTGATCCTGAATCCTCCCAATGTTTTAGTTGCACCTAATACTTTGGATGTCAATACACCACCCACACATCAACCTCATGTCGACTTTTCACCTTCTTTGTCCATCAAGTCTCCTTCCATTTCTCCTTCTTCACCTAGTGAAATCTCTAAAGCAAGTAGCTAGGTTGATCTGAAGAAGAAGAAACGAAAAGAGAAGAAGAAGAAGAACCCGAAAAGGACAAAGGCCCCAACAACATCAGATGTTGGCTCTAAGAAACCAGTTATTGTTAATAGTACTGGGAGTGTTGATGAGGTCAATAAGATTAAAATGAAGAATCCAAAACCCAAATTCCCTTGCAGCCTTTGTAAGGGTGACCAATTTCTGAGGGATTGCCTCGGTCTTACCCAGTTCTTAGAAATGTGGTCCTCCATGTCATCGGCCTCTGTCAGTCATGTCGATGATACCCCATCAACTAGTGATGTTCAAGTTGGTAAGAAGAAGAAAACTGTCAAGTTCCCTTGCATGTTATGTAAAGGTGATCATTACTCTCACCTTGGTCCTCGTATGGATGAGGCTTATTCTCTTTTGGAAAAAATTCAACTTATAAAAGGTTATCATAAGCTTTCCTCTGACCCATCATTGGTTGATGGACTGGTCAATCCAGTTCCATCCCCGGTCAGTCCGGTTGATCAGGTGGTCAATCTAGTTTCCTCCTCGATTGAACCACAAACCCAAGTAGTTGATCCAGTTCTGTCATTGATCAACCCCACTCTTCATAAAAAGAGTGACACCAAAGTGGTCGATCTGTTTTTATCCTCGGTCAATCCCACTCTCCCGTTAGAGAGTGACACCAAAGTGGTCGATCCGTTTCCACCCATCGACCCCATTCTTCCCTTGGAGAGTGAAACTCAAGTGGTCGATTCGGTTCTGCCATCGGTTGATCCCACTCCTCCTCTCATGAGTGCCACAATGATTGATCCACTCCCTTCCTCGGTCAGTCCCACTCTTCCTCTGAAGAGTGCCAAATTGGTCGATCCAGTTTTTCCATCGGTCGATCCCATTCCTCCATTGAGGAATGTCAAAGTGACTGATCCAGTCCCTTCCTCGGTCAGTCCCACTCTTCCTTTGAAGAGTGACAAAGTGGTCGATCCAGTTTCACCATCGGTCGATCCCATTCCTCCATTGAGGAATGTCAAAGTGACTAATCCAGTCCCTTCCTCGGTCAGTCCCACTCTTCTTCTGAAGAGTGCCAAAGTGGTCTATCCAAGTCCACCATTGGTTGATCCGATCCAATCACCGGTCGATCCTACTCTTCTTCTAGAGAGTAAACCCGATACTGCCCATGTTTTTCTCGTTGATACAGACTCTACCGTGCCGGGGGGCATCCCTCCTTCTCCTGCGAAACCCCCTCCAAGTAATGAGGCCATATTTTTTGATTGGGGTGTGCTAACTAGACCTCGTCTTCCCTCTCACATTCCTTTTCAAATTACAATACAGGTTCGTGGTTAGGATGTTCCTCAAATGCTGATAGATGAAGGTGCGTCCGCTAGTATTTTGTCTTCTGTTGCTTGGTATGCTTTGGGTTGTCCACAGCTTGCACTGGTTACACAGAATCTGTTAGATTTTAATAGAATAACTAGTCAACCTTTAGGGATCCTTCCTCAGTTTCCTGTAAATTTGGGAGGGAAAACTGTCTTTATCGATGTCATGGTAGTCCGAGACCCCTTGGATTTCTCTTTACTCCTTGGGCGGGATTATGTCTATGCTATGAAAGATATTGTATCCACTCTTTTCCGTGTGATATCTTTCCCTCACAATGGAAGAATTGTGACTATTGATCAACTTTCATTCATCGGCCCCGACTGGGTTACCTCCCTAAGTGGTTCTTGTATGCAGAAAGTATCGCCCCCGCCGCATGTCAATTATGTAGCGTTGTCTCCCATGATTTCAACTTCTGATGATTTGGATCCGGTAGTTGACATGGTGATTGTTACACATAAAAAATACTCACTTTGATAGTGTCTCAAGTGTCATCATTACAAAGGTCGCAAGTGTCACATTTTTCTCACAAGTGTCGTAAGTGTCAGGGAAGCATACTGCCATGATGCCTATGTCGTGCCTATAACGACATGAAAAGGACACTTGAAAATCCTCAAAACACTTGATTTGGAAGAGGAGGAAAGGTTAACTGGGCTCATGAACCTTTTGCCATCTGAAAACACTCAAAAAATGAGTTTTTGGAGGGGAGCGCTCCCCTATACCTCTTCTGGGAGTGCTAGCGCTCCCCCTTACACTGTTTGGGAGTGTTATAAAGATTCTTTGGCCCTTATGGAGGAGCGCTATTGATTTTAGGAGTGCTGGTGCCCCCCTTAAGATTTCTAGGGAGCGCTACAACGCTCTGATGGCCCTTACATTGTGAAACGTGTTTTGCATAAAGGCACCTACGAGTTAGTCGATTATGATGGAATTTCCCTAGGAGAGCCCCGGAACAAGATTTACCTTAAAAAGTACTATGCCTATATCACCTAGCATGTGTACGTTGTACATTATTGTATTTTAGTTTGGTGTGTCTGTTTCTTTCGCGTGCTCGAGTCTTTACCTTTGCCACTCATAACTGTGCCTTGTGCTTTCATGTGCAGATGAAGTCTTCCTTTCCTATGTTTGTCGGGTTTGTGGATGGTGCTAGTCATCACACCCAGAACATTGCTTCGACAACATGGGTCATTTACCAATTTGACGAGGTGGTGAGTACAGGAGGTATTTTCTTAGGACCAATGACTAATAACATGGCAGAATATCATGCCGTCATTGGACTTTTGACCCAAGCCTCCTCCCTAGGCATCTCTTGTATCATTGTTAACCTAGACTCCCAACTCGTGGTCTATCAACTCAATCGTATCTACGCTATTCGTAATCCTATCCTGCTACGTCTCCACCTACAAGTTCGTCGTCTTGAACGAATATTTGATTACATCGAATACAAACATATTCCAAGAGAACTCAACAATGTTTCAGATTCGTTAGATAATTACATCATGGATCGGTATCTCGCCCATAGATAAGGTTTCATGAAGGAAAACCAATTGTACATCACATGTAAATTAAAACACATCACATTAAAGGCATCATCATGTACACATTTTTTGGCACTGTAAAAAATCGGAACTGTATATTAATACATAGCCTTACTGAAAATGTTTTGATTACATCAAAAAAGTATTTGGAAGAGAAAAATTTTGGGTCTTTACACCCATACAACATCGTTTGACAAGTCATACAAAATATACAATCACCAGAGAGACTCTAATCTCTCTGCACTGCATTGTGCTGAGAGTAACATATCACTGCGTGCACTACACGTCTCAGTAGAGAATTAACATTCTCTGGCACCCCCATAGTGTGTCTATGTATATGTAAAGGCACTTCTCTCCTCCGTAGAGGAGGAATGCCCATCGTGAGGCCTTGAAGGTTTCTTTCAACCTCCCGGAGACCTATCACTGGTGCCCCCGGATCTACTGCAATCGGAACACCCTCACGACGTCCTAGTATTGGTATCTCATCTGGGCGCACTGCTCCCTTGTCTGCATGTTGAAAACAATACATCCATTAAAAAAAATCTTCTACGTACACAAAAAAAAAAACATACGTTAAAAAAAAACTTAAAATAAAAACGAGACAAGGTGTTTCTTAGTCTCTCACCTGACGCATCCCAATCTTCCCCCGCTGGTAGAATCAAATACATGCTCCCGCAAAAGTCCACCTCGGCATATGGAAGTCTTCTATCCAAATATATTAGCGTCTCAGCCAAGCAAAGAAGTCACCAGTGAAACGAAACTTTGACTCTGCCACTAGTCTCGGAGACAGACTAGTCCACTGTTCCATCCGTGGTTCTCCCACTTGTCGTACCGCCAATGCAATCTGAGGCTGCATTTGGGGGATGAGCTCTAAGAAGGATGAGACCAAGAAAGAACCATATCCAAACTGTTTCTGCCCCATCCTACACCTCGAAACCTGTTCCTTCACATTCCAAAGAAACCCTGCGCTCCAGTTAAACAATGTTGGCTCCAAACATTGTACGCCATAAGCTACTTGTGATCTCGATGCCAGATGTGTGCTAGTGCTTCCCGTCACACTCGTGATGGCGAACAAAATAGACCGAAGGGGTAACTCTCTGATATCCTTGATTGGGATTCTACCCCCTACTAGTCTTGCTCTCGGGACACAATGACGTGCCAGGTACACACCCACTTGCTCAGGAAGCGCCCTCTGTCTGGAAAAAGCTATAGGAACCCCTCTTTAAGTTATAGCCACTGAAAATACACTATGGATCTATACTCCCATGAACTGAACTGATCATAGCCATGAAGAATATACAGTGGATCTACGAGATGACAAGACATAGCCACAACCAATACAAAGTGGATCCGCAGTGTATTTTATGGCGGCCATGTCTTGCAAATCTTGATCACCCAAGCATAGATATGCTTTCCTTGGGTTTGAAACATGTCATAATATTTGTTGGATGTTTGTGTGCAGCTTCTGTCAGGTTCTCTGCATCTATACCCTTGATTGAAAGTCTACAAAGAATTTCAGTTATTAGTTCCTGTCTTCTAACTTCATACTTTGGGGGGCAATCTGTTACACATAAAAAATACTCACTTTGATAGTGTTGCAAGTGTCATCATTACAAAGTTCGCAAGTGTCACATTTTGCTCACAAGTATCGTAAGTGTCAGGGAAGCATACTGCCATGATGCCTATGTCGTGCCTATAATGACATGAAAAGGACACTTGAAACACCTCAAAACACTTGATTTGGAAGAGGAGGAAAGGTTAACTGGGCTCATGAACCTTTTTCCATCTGAAAACACTCAAAAAACTGAGTTTTTGGAGGGGAGCGCTCCCCTATACCTCTTTTGGGAGTGCTGGTGCTCCCCCTTACACTGTCTGGGAGCGTTCTAAAGCTTCTTTGGCCCTTCTAGAGGAGCGCTATTGATTTTAGGAGTGTTGTATCCCCCCTTAAGCTTACTAGGGAGAGCTACAACACTCTGATGGCCCTTTTGAGGGAGCGCTGCCTATTCTAGGCAGTAGTTAAGTTGTTGAGATGAATGGGGGAAGGATCCTTTCATTCTTGGAAGGCAGTTGGATTCAAATCCCTAGTCCAACCATGATCTTAGGGCAAATCCTCAACTGGAGGAGGCAAATCCTCAACTTCCCCAAGGATATCTCAAGTGGTTAAAGCCTCTCCAAGGCTATATAAGCAAGCTTTCTAATGGTGAAAGAGGACTGGAAAAGGAGAATCACACCAAACTTATGATCTTATAAGTGGTGCTGGAACAGAGATGTTTTGGAAGCAAGAGACCTATGGTCTCATAGGGAGAAATCGGTGAAGATATCGTCATTCAGATCGTGGATCTTTTGAGCAAGGGGTAGACAAGGAGGACTTGATAAAACTGCTGCAATCCATCTACGACTGTAAGCAATGTTTTGTCCTCATTAATATAATTTGCTTGGCCTGTTACTTTCTAATTCGTGTTCAATCTCATATGAATTAGTCTCTTTAGTAGATAGACCTATTTCGGACTAATCTTGATAGAGTAGGAAGTGGTCGTACTTTGTTTGTCTATAGGGCTTATAGAGGAGCGAAAGATTGGAGCTCAATTCGGAGCGTGCAGGGACAAACACCGGTAAAAGGTACTTCTTTTCTCCTTTCTCCTCACACATTAGTCCACCTAGATCTAAAAGGAATTCAGTGACCATGATAAGCACTTTCTGTTTTAGAGTTAAGAGTCTATCTCTTTGAGGAGATCTACCCATCTGTAGGGAGATTTTCCTTCAACAGTGATCTCTTCGGTAGGGTTATTGGAGCCTGATCTCCTTACCCATGCCATGACCCTCGACATGTGTTCCTTCCAAAGTGATTATCTTCCATCCGGTGAAGATCTCTTGGAAGCCATGACCGAGTTTTATCCTTCGACATGGTACCCTTCCAAAGCATTATCCTCTTGGAAGCCATGATCAAGAAGCAACCATGAGCATAGTTTCTCTTCTCTGTGGCAAGCTCGTTAAAAAATGAAACAAAGGTCTTGAGCATAGTTCTTTTCCTGTGTCAATCTCGTTAAAAAATGAAACAGTCACCTCTCTTGAACCTTCTTTTCATCCACCCTTATCCTTTTCTCATTTACTAGAGAAATTGGTGACGACATCAAAGCCGGTGAATGAATCGAAGCTTGGAGGGCATGTCTCCAGTCTTTGTTGATCATTCTGGAGTTAAGCCACTAAATTTCATGACGGGGGCATACCGAGCTTAGTCTTTGTTCTTTCTCATGCTCGTAAATACATGAGAATGCATACGGGTAGACTTTTATCTCTTTTTCGGACCTGTATGGATACACGAAAAAGGAACCCCTTGGAGTCTCCTTTAAGCTCTTTTCAGACTCTCTAAACATGAAAAGATTGCCGAGTGATCTTGCTTCCTTTTCCACTCGTTAAATGGTTTGAAAGGGCATCTTTCGAGTGATAATTTATCTCTTTTTCGACCTCGTGAGACTAACATTACGAAAAACGACAACACTGGAGTCATCTTTAAGTTCTTTTCAGACTCTCTAAAGATGAAAAGATTACTGAGCGACCTTGTTCTCTTCATGCCCGTTAAAGTATTTGAAGAAAACGTTTGTTGAGCAATAGTTTATCTCTTTTTCGGTCTCGCTAGACTACTTTACGAAAAAGGAACTGAGAGAGTTCTCTTTTAAGTGTTTTTACAGACTCTATAATCATGAAAAACCTTCGAGTTTTCTGTCTTTGGACTCGCTAAACAAAACATCGACAAGCCCATATGGGACCAAACCCTTATGGGACCAAACCCTTACTTCTTCCAGTTCATTAAACAAAGGAAGAGGAACTTACCGAAGGTTAGTTTTATCGAGCATGTGTTATCCTCCTCGAGCTTGTGAAATTAAAAAGAGGTTCTCGTCTATCTGGATGGGGGAAAAATTGAAAGAAGCAAGCCAAGTAGTTTTTTGAGAACATTACCAAGTAACTCTTAGAGTCACCCTTGAACACGACACTTTGTCTTTGAGCACATTATACTCCACTGAACCTCTGCACTGAGCCAATCCTTTGAGTTTCTTTCACTCCTTTGGGTCACCTGACATAAGTCACAGTATCCATTGCATCATCAAGTTTTGGTCCATGTCACGTTTCTGCTGTCATGCCTCAATGTTCAAGGGAAGTATCTTCCTCGAGAGTCAGCCATCACAAATATCTTGTCTCAATACCCGTGTCAGTCCATGTTCATTTGATCTACCAATTACATCTCTATGTCCATTTCGTGTCGTTGATGGGGGATACATTAAGTTCCTCCTTCGACGAGCCTATTCTTGTCGACTTCAACACATTATCCAGGAATTAGACTTAGAAACCAGTTAGTACTTTGGGACCTGCATGCCTCAATGGCAAGCCTCCTCACATTCGACAGTGGGTTTACATCATTGACCTCTGATCAATGATTCCACGGATGTTCGACTTCAGCTCATCCATTCACATTCATTGGAATGTACTAGAGTAACTTGGGAATCATTGACATTAATGGTGATCTCCCTCGTTCTTGTTAACAGTTTACATCATTGATCGGTAATCAAGTGGTTTCTGCCATGTTCGACATCAGGACATCTACTCACATGGTTAGATTCATACTACATTGGGATCGGTAAGAAGACCCTGGGTTGAGTGATCACTTTGTTATGTACTTTTCCCAGGTTGTGATGGAGTTTCTTTTGAACGATGACACATATATTGTTACATAGATCCACTTTGTATTGGTCGTGGATATGTCTTGTCATCTCGTAGATCCACTATGTATTCTTCGTGGCTATGATCAGTTCATGTCATAAAAAGTATAGATCCATAGTGTATTTTCAGTGGCTATCCCTTTTTATCAATAAAATTATGGATCCGCAGTGTATTTTATGGCAGCCATATCTTGCAAGTCTTGATCACCCAAGCATAGGTATGCCTGCCTTGGGTTTGAAACATGTCATAATATTTGTTGGATGTTTGTGTGCAACTTTTGTCAGGTTCTATGCGTCTATACCCTTGCTTGAAAGTCTACAAAGCATTTCAGTTATCAGTTCCTGTCTTCTAACTTCATACTTTGGGGGGCAATCTATTACACGTAAAAAATACTCACATTGATAGTGTCGCAAGTGTCGTCGTTACAAGGTTTGCAAGTGTCGCATTTTGCTCGCAAGTGTCGCAAGTGTTAAAGAAAGCATACTACCATGATTCCCTTGTCGTGCCTATAACGACATGAGAAGGACACTTGAAACACCTCAAACATTTGATTTGGAAGAGGAGCAGGCTCATGAACCTTTTGCCATCTGAAAACACTCAAAAAACTAAGTTTTTGGAGGGGAGCGCTTTCTTATAACTATCTCAGGAGTGATGGCGCCCCCCCATAAGAAATCAGGGAGCGTTATAGCGCTTCATCAACTCTTTTGCAGGAGCGCTCCTATCCTCAAGAGTACTGGCGCTCCCCTACACACTACTAGGGAGCGTTATAACGCTCTGAGTGCCCTTTTGAGGGAGTGCTACCGATTCTGGGTAGTAGTTAAGTTGTTGAGATGAATGGGGGAAGGATCCTTTCATTCTTGGAAGGCAGTTGGATTCAAATCCCTAGTCCAGCCATGATCTTAGGGCAGATCCTCAACTGAAGGAGGCAAATCCTCAACTTCCCCAAGGATATCTCAAGTGGTTAAAGCCTCTCCAAGGCTATATAAGCAAGCTTTCTAATGGTGAAAGAGGACTGGGAAAGGGAGAATCACACCAAACTTATGATCTTATAAGTGGTGCTGGAACAGAGATGATCTTGGAAGGAAGAGACCTATGATCTCATAGGGAGCAATTGGTGAAGCTATCATCATTCAGATTGTGGATCTTTTGAGAAAGGGGTAGACAAGGAGGATTTGACGAAGCTGCTGCAATCCATCTACGACTATAAGTAATGTT
Source organism: Picea engelmannii (assembly GCA_009831015.1). NCBI lineage: Eukaryota > Viridiplantae > Streptophyta > Pinopsida > Pinales > Pinaceae > Picea > Picea engelmannii. Next base: position 335,131 of record ML791911.1, read on the forward strand.
TTGTCCTCATTAATATAATTTGCTTGGCCTGTTTCCTTCTAATTCATGTTCAATCTCACATGAATTTGTCTGTTTAGTAGATAGACCTATTTCAGACTAATATTGATAGAGTAGGAAGTGCTCATACTTTTTTTGTCTACAGGGCTTATCGAAGAGCGAAAGATTGGAGCTCAACTCGGAGCGTGCAGGGACAAACACCAATAAAATGTACTTCTTTTCTCCTTCCTTATCACACACTAGTCCACCTAGATCTAAAAGGAAGTCAGTGACCATGATAAGCACTTTCTGTCTTAGAGTTAAGAGTCTAGCTCTTTGAGGAGATCTGCCTGTCTGTAGGGAGATTTTCCTTCAATAGACCCGTAGTTCTTGGGCCGTGTTTTCTCAACATTGGGTCACATTCTAGGCCCAAGTTTGAATGAAGTGGGATTATGGGTTGAAAAGAAAAATTCTTCGTTTCCAAATATGAAATCATATTGAGATACCCATTTGAGAGTTGTACACGTGGTCTTGATTGCGAGCGAAGAGGTGTAGTTCTTGGGTTGCGTTTTCTCAACTTTGGGTCACATCCTAGGCCCAAGTTTGAACGAAGTGGGATTATGGGTTGAAAAGAAAAATAATTTGTTTCCAAATATGAAATCATAGTTGGATACCCATTTGAGAGTTGTACACGTGGTATTGAATGCGAGCGAAGACGTGTAGTTCTTGGGCTTCTTTTTCTCAACTTCGGGTCACATTCTAGGGCCAAGTTTGAACGAAACGGAATAATGGATTGAAAAGAAAAATTCTTCGTTTCCAAATATGAATATCATATTTGGATAGCCATTTGAGAGTTGTACACGTGGGTTTTGATTGTGAACTAAGACGTGTTGTTCTTGGGCCGCTTTTTCTCAACGTCGGGTCACATTCTAGGCCCAAGTTTGAACGAAGTGGGATTATGGGTTGAAAAGCAAAATTCTCCATTTCCAAATATTAAATCATATTTGGATACCCATTTGAGAGTTGTACACATGCTCTTGATTGTGAGCGAAGACATGTAGTTCTTGGGCCACTTTTTCTCAACATTGGGTCACATTCTAGGCCCCAGTTTTAACGAAGTGGGATTATGGTTTGAAAAGCCAAATTATTCCTTTCCAAATATGAAATCATATCTCGATACCCATTTGAGAGTTGTACACATGGACTTGATTGCGAGCGAAGATGTGTAGTTCTTGGGCCGTTTTTTCTCAACTTTGGGTCACATTCAAGGCCCAAGTTTGAACGAAGTGGGATTATGGGTCAAAAAGAAAAATTCTTAGTTTCCAAATATGAAATCATATTGCGATACCCATTTGAGAGTTGTACATGTGGTCTTGATTGCGACCGAAGATGTCTAGTTCTTGAGCCTCTTTTTCTCAACTTCGGGTCACATTCTAGGCCCAAATTTGAACGAAGTGGGATTATGGGTTGAAAAAAAAAATTCTTTGTTTCCAAATATGAAACCATAGTTGAATACCCATTTGAGAGTTGTACATGTGGTCTTGATTGCGAGCGAAGACGTGTAGTTCTTGGGTTGATTTTTCTCAACATCGGGTCACATTCTAGGCCCAAGTTTAAACAAAGTGGGATTATGGGTTGAAAAGTAAAATTCTACATTTCCAAATACGAAATCATAGTTGGATACCCATTTGAGTGATGTACACGTGGTCTTGATTGCGAGCGAAGACGTGTGGTTCTTGGGCCTCTTTTTCTCAACTTAGAGTCACATTCTAGGCCCAAGTTTGAACAAAGTGGGATTATTGGTTGAAAAGAAAAATTATTTGTTTCCAAATATGAAATCATAGTTGGATACCCATTTTAGAGTTGTACACGTGGTCTTGATTGCGAGCAAAGACGTGTAGTTCTCGGGCTGTTTTTTCTCAACTTCGGGTCACCTTCTAGGCCCAAGTTTGAAAGAAGTAGGATTATGGATTGAAAAGAAAATTTGCCTGTTTTCAAATATGAAATCATATTTGGATACCCATTTGAGAGTTGTACATGTGGTCTTGATTGCGAGCAAAGAGGTGTAGTTCTTGGGCTGCTTTTTCTCAACTTCGGGTTACATTCTAGGCCCAAGTTTCAATGAACTAAGATTATGGGTGGATAAACAAAATTCTTCGGTTCCAAATATGAAATCATATTTGGATACCCATTTGAGAGTTGTACACGTGGTCTTGGTTGCGAGCGAAGACATGTAGTTCTTGGGCCGATTTTTCTCAACTACGGGTCACATTCTAGGCCCAAGTTTGAACATAGCGGGATTATGGGTTTAAAAGAAAAATTCTTCATTTCCAAATATGAAATCATATTTGGATACTCATTTGAGAGTTGTGTACGTGTTCTTGATTGCGAGCGAAGACGCGTAGTTCTTGGGCCTCTTTTTCTCAACTTCGGGTGACATTCTAGGTCCAATTTGAACGAACTGGGATAATGGGTTCAAAATAAAAATTCTTCGTTTCCAAATATGAAATCATATTTGGATACCCATTTGAGAGTTGTGCATGTGCTTTTGATTGCGAGCGAAAACGTGTAGTTCTTGGGCCGATTTTTCTCAACTTCGTGTAACATTCTAGGCCCAAGTTTGAACGAAGTGGGATTATGGGTTGAAAAGCAAAATTTTTTGTTTCCAAATATGAAATCATATTTGGATACCCATTTGAGAGTTGTACATGTGGTCTTGATTGCGAACGAAGAAATGTAGTTCTTGGGCTGTTTTTTCTCAACTTCGTGTCACATTCTGGGCCCAAGTTTAAACGAAGTGGGATTATGGGCTGAAAAGCAAAATTCTCCATTTCCAAATATGAATTCATATTTGGATACACATTTTAGGGTTGTACACGTGGTCTTGATTGCGAGAGAAGACGTGTAGTTCTTGGGCCGTTTTTTCTCATCATTGGGTCACATTCTAGGCCCAAGTTTGAACGAAGTGGGATTATGGGTTGAAAAGAAAAATTCTTCGTTTCCAAATATGAAATAATAGTTGGATACCCATTTGAGAGTTGTACACGTGGTTTTGATTGCGAGGGAAGATGTGTAGTTCTTGGGTCGCTTTTTCTCAACTTCGGGTCACATTCTAGGCCCAAGTTTGAATGAAGTGGGATTATGGGTTGAAAAGAAAAATTTTCCATTTCCAAATATGAAATCGTATTTGGATACCCGTTTGAGATTTGGACACGTGGATTTTGATTGTGAACAAAGACATGTAGTTCTTGGGTCGCTTTTTCTCAACTTCCGGCCATATTCTAGGCCTAACTTTGACCAACCTCGAACGAAGTGGAATTATGGGTTGAAAAGCAAAATTCTTCATTTCCAAATATGAAATCATATTTGGATACCGTTTGAGAGTTGTACACGTGGACTTGATTGCGAGCAAAGATGTTTAGTTCTTGGCCCGCTTTTTCTCAACTTTGGGTCACATTCTAGGCCCAAGTTTGACCAGCCTCGAACGAAGTGGAATTATGGGTTGAAAATAAAAACTCTTAATTTTCAAACATAAAATCATATTTAGATACCCGTCTGACAGTTGTACAGGTGGTCTTGATTGCGAGTGAAGACATGTAGTTCTTGGGCCACTTTTTCTCAATTTCGGGTCACATTCTAGGCCAAAGTTTGACCAGTCCTTAAGGAAGTTGTTCTAGGCCCAGGTTTGACCAGCCCTTAACGAAGTTGTTCTAGGCCCAAGTTTGAACGAAGTGGGATTATGGGTTGAAACTCAAAATTCTTCATTTCCAAATATTAAATCATATTTGGATACCCATTTGAGAGTTGTATAGGTGGTCTTGATTGTGAGCTAGGATGTGTAGTTCTTGGGCTGTTTTTTCTCATCTTCGGGTCACATTCTAGACCCAAGTTTCAACGAACTGAGATTATGGGTTGAAAAGCAAAATTCTTCCTTTCCAAATATGAAAACATATTTGGATACCCATTTAAGAGTTGTACACATGGTCTTGATTGCGAGCGAGGATGTGTAGTTCTTGGGCCGCTTTTCCTCAACTTCGGGTCACATTCTAGGCCCAAGTTTGAATGAAGTGGGATTATGGGTTAAAAAGAAAAAATCTTCATTTCCAAATATGAAATCATATTTTGATACCCATTTGAGAGTTCTACATGTGGTTTTGATTGCGAGCGAAGACGTGTAGTTCTTGGGCCGGTTTTTCTCAACTTCGGGTCACATTCTAGGCCCAGTTTGAATGAAGTGGGATTATGGGTTGAAAATCAAAATTCTTCATTTCCAAATATCAAATCATAGGTTGATACCCATTTGAGAGTTTCACACATGGTCTTGATTGCGAGCGAAGATGTGTAGTTCTTGGGCCGCTTTTTCTAAACTTCGGGTCATTTTTTAGGCCCAAGTTTGACCACCCTTGAACGAAGTGGAATTATGACTTGAAAAGAAAAATTCTCTTATTTCCAAATATGAAATCATATTTGGATACCCATTTGAGAGTTGTGCACGTGGTATTGATTGCGAGTGAAGACATGTAGTTCTTGGCCCGCTTTTTCTCAACTTCTGGTCACATGCTAGGTCCAAGTTTGAATGAAGTGGGATTATGGGTTTAAAAACAAAATTCTTCTTTCCCAAATATGAAATCATATTTGGATACCCATTTGAGAGTTGTACACATGGTTTTGATTGCAAGCAAAGACATGTAGTTATTGGGCTGTTTTTTCTCAACTTTGGATCACATTCTAGGCCCAAGTTTCAACGAAGTGGGATTAAGGGTTGAAAAGAAAACTTCTTCATTTACAAATATGAAATCATATTTGGATACCCATTTGAGATTTGTACACATGGTCTTGATTGCGAATGAAGACATGTAGTTCTTGGGCCTCTTTTTCTCAACATCGGGTCACATTCTAGGCCCAAGTTTGAACGAAGTGGGATTATAGATTGAAAAGAGAAATTCTTCGTTTCCAAATATGCAATCATTGTTGGATACCCATTTGAGAGTTGTAAACGTGGTATAGATTGCGAGCAAAGACGTGAGGTTCTTCGGCCGTTTTTTCTCAACTTCATGTCACATTCTAGGCCCAAGTTTTAACGAAGTGGGATTATGGGTTGAAAAGAAAAATTCTTCGTTTCCAAATATGAAATCATATTTGGATACCCATTTCAGAGTTGTACACGTGGTCTTGATTGCGAGCGAAGATGTGAAGTTCTTGGGCCGCTTTTTCTTAACTTCGAGTTACATTCTAGGCCCAAGTTTGAACGAAGTGGGATTATGGGTTGAAAAGCAAAATTCTTCATTTCCAAATATGAAATCATATTTGGATTCCCATTTGAAAGTTATACACGTGGTCTTGATTGCGAGCGAAGACGTGTAGCTCTTGAGCCGCTTTTTTTCAACTTCGGGTTACATTCTAGGCCCAAGTTTTAATGAAATGGAAATATGTGTTGAAAAAAAATTCTTCGTTTCCAAATATGAAATCATATTTGGATACCCATTTCAAAGTTGTACACGTGGTCTTGATTGCGAGCGAAGACGTGTGGTTCTTGGGCCGCTTTTTCTCAACTTCGAGTCACATTCTAGGCCCAAGTTTGAACGAAGTGGGATTATGGGTTGAAAAACAAAATTCTTCATTTCCAAATATGAAATCATATTTGGATACCCATTTGAGAGTTATACGCGTGGTCTTGATTGTGAGCGAAGACGTGTAGCTCTTGGGCCGCTTTTTTTCAACTCTGGGTTACATTCTAGGCCCAAGTTTTAAAGAAACAAAATTATGGGTTGAAAAAAAATTCTTCGTTTCCAAATATGAAATCATATTTGGATACCCATTTGAGAGTTGTACATGTGGTCTTGATTGCGAGTGAAGACGTGTAGTTCTTGGTCCGCATTTTCTCAACTTCGGGTCACATTCTAGGCCCAAGTTTGAACGAAGTGGGATTATGGGTTGAAAAGAAAAATTCTTCGTTTCCAAATATGAAATCATATTTGGATACCCATTTAAGATTTGTACACGTGGTCTTGATTGCGAGCTAAGACGTGTAGTTCTTTGGCCGTTTTTTCTCAACTTCGCGTCACATTCTAGGCCCAAGTTTGAACGAAGTGGGATTATGGGTTGAAAAGCAAAATTCTTCGTTTCCAAATAAGAAATCATACTTGGATGCCCATTTGAGATTTGTACATGTGGTCTTGATTGCGAGCAAAGACCTGTAGTTCTTTGGCCACTTTTTCTCAACGTCGGGACACATTCTAGGCCCAAGTTTCAACGAAGTGGGATTATGGGTTGAAAAACAAAATTCTCCATTTCCAAATATGAAATCATATTTGAATACCCATTTGAGAGTTGTAGACGTGGTCTTGATTGCAAGCGAAGACGTGTGGTTCTTGGGTCGTTGTTTCTGGGTTGAAAAGCAAAACACATTGTTTCCAAATATGAAATAATATTTGGATACCCATTTGAGAGTTATACACATGGTCTTGTTTGCAAGCGAAGACGCGTAGTTCTTGGGCCGCTTTTTCTCAACGTCGGGTCACATTCTAGGCTCAAGTTTGAACGAAATGGGATTATGGGTTGAAAAGAAAATTTCTTTTTTTCCAAATATGAAATCATATTTGGATACTCATTTGAGAGTTGTACACGTGATCTTGATTGCGAGCGAAGAGGTGTAGTTCTTGGGCCGTTTTTTCTCAACTTCGGGTCACATTCGAGACCCAAGTTTGAATGAAGTGGGATTATGGGTTGAAAAGAAAAATTCTCTATTTCCAAATATGAAATCATATTTGGATACCCATTTGAGAGTTGCACATGTGGTCTTGATTGCGGGCGAAGATGTGTAGTTATTAGGTCGTTTTTCTCAACTTTGGGTCACATTCTAGGCCCAAGTTTGAATGAAGTGGGATTATGGGTTGAAAAGCAAAATTGTGAGTTTCCAAATATGAAATAATATTTGGACACCCATTTGAGAGTTGCACACGTGGTCTTGATTGTAAGCAAAGACGTGTAGTTTTTGGGCTGCGTTTTCTCAACTTCGAGTCACATTCTAGGCCCAAGTTTGAATGAAGTGGGATTATGGGTTGAAAAGCAAAATTCTTCGTTTCCAAATATGAAATCATATTTAAATACTCATTTGAGAGTTGGACTCGTGGTCTTGATTGCGAGCGATGACGTGTAGTTCTTGGGCCGTTTTTTCTCAACTTCGGGTCACATTCTAGGCCCAATTTTGAACGAAGTGGGATTATGGGTTGAAAACCAAAATTCTTCGTTTCCAAATATGAAATCATATTTGGATACCCATTTCAGAGTTGTACACATGGTCTTTATTGCGAGCAAAAACATGTAGTTCTTGGGCCACTTTATCTCAACTTCGGGTCATATTCTAGGCCCAAATTTAAACGAAGTGGGATTATGGGTTGAAAAGAAAAATTCTTCGTTTCCAAATATGAAATCATAGTTGGGTACTCATTTGAGAGTTGTATATGTGGTCTTGATTGTGAGCGAAGACGTGTAGTTATTGGGCCGCTTTTTCTGAACTTCGGGGCACATTCTAGGCCAAAGTTTGAACAAAGTGGGATTATGGGTTGAAAAGCAAAATTCTTCATTTCCAAATATGAAATCATATCTAGATACCCATTTGATAGTTGTACACATGGTCTTGATTGCGAACAAAGACATGCAGTTCTTCGGCCTCTTTTTCTCAACATCGGGTCACATTCTAGGCCCAAGTTTGAATGAAGTGGGATTATGGGTTGAAAACAAAAATTATTCGTTTCCAAATATGAATATCATATTTGGATACCCATTTGAGAGTTGTACATGTGGATTTTGATTTTGAACGAATACGTGTAGTTCTTGGGCCGTTTTTTCTCAACATCGGATCACATTCTAGGGCCATGTTTGAACGAAGTGGGATTATGGGTTGAAAAGAAAAATTGTTTGTTTCTAAATAAGAAATCATATTTCAATAGCCATTTGAGAGTTGTACATGCGGTCCTGATTGCGAGCGAAGACGTGTAGTTCTTGGGCCGCTTTTTCTCAACTTCGGGACACATTCTAGTCCCAAGTTTCAACGAAATGGGATTATGGGTTGAATAGAAAAATTCTTTGTTTCCAAATATGAAATCATATTTGAATACCCATTTGAAAGTTGTACACATGGTCTTGATTGCAAGCAAAGACGTGTAGTTCTTGGGCCGTTTTTTCTCAATGTCGGGTCACATTCTAGGCCCAAGTTTGATCGAAGTGGGATTATGGGTTGAAAAGAAAAATCCTTCGTTTCCAAATATGAAATAATATTTGGATACCCATTTGAGATTTATACATGTGGTCTTGATTGCAGGCGAAGACGTGTAGTTCTTGAGCCGTTTTTTCTCAACGTCGGGTCACATTCTTGGCCCAAGTTTGAACGAAGTGGGATTATGGGTTGAAAAGAAAATTTCTTCATTTCCAAATATGAAATCATATTTGGATACTTGTTTGACCGTTGTACACGTGATCTTGATTGCGAGCAGAGAGGTGTAGTTCTTGGGCCGCTTTTTCTGAACTTTGGGTCACATTCTAGGCCCAAGTTTGAACGAAGTGGGATTATGGGTTGGAAAGAAAAATTCTCTATTTCCAAATATGAAATCATATTTGGATACCCATTTGAGAGTTGCACACGTGGTCTTGATTGTGAGTGAAGACGTGTAGTTCTTGCACTGTTTTTCTCACCTTCGGGTCACATTCTAGGCCCAAGTTTGAACGAAGTGGGATTATGGGTTGAAAAGCAAAATTCTTCATTTCCAAATATGAAATCATATTTGGACACCCATTTCAGTTTTGCACACTTGGTTTTGATTGCAAGCAAAGACGTGTATTTTTTGGGCTGCGTTTTCTCAACTTCGGCTCACATTCTAGGCCCAAGTTTGAACCAAGTGGGAATATGGGTTGAAAAGAAAAATTCTTCGTTTCCAAATATGAAATCATATTTAAATACCCATTTGAGAGTTGGATTCATGGTCTTGATTGCGAGCAATGATGTTTAGTTCTTGCGCTGTTTTTTCTCAACTTTGGGTCACATTCTAGGCCCAAGTTTGAACAAAGTGGGATTATGGGTTGAAAACCAAAATTTTTTGTTTCCAAATATGATTTCATATTTGGATACCCATTTGAGAGTTGTACACATGGTCTTTATTGCGAGTGAAGACGTGTAGTTCTTGGGCCTCTTTTTCTCAACTTCAGGTCACATTCTAGGCCCAAGTTTGAAGGAAGTGGGATTATGGGTTGAAAAGCAAAATTCTCCGTTTCCAAATATGAAATCATAGTTGGGTACCCATTTGAGAGTTGTATACGTGGTCTTGATTGCGAGCAAAGACATATAGTTCTTGGGCTGCTTTTTCTCAAGTTCGGGTCACATTCTAAGCCAAAGTTTGAACGAAGTGGGATTATGGATTGAAAAGCAAAATTCTTCGTTTTCAAATATGAAGTCATATCTGGATACCTATTTGAGAGTTGTACACATGGGTTTTGATTGTGAACGAAGAGGTGTAGTTCTTGGGCCACATTTTCTCAACCTCGACTCACATTCCAGGCCCAAATTTGAAAGAAGTGGGATTATGGGTTGAAAAGAAAAATTCTCCATTTCCAAATATGAAATCATTTTTGGATACCCATTTGAGAGTTGTACACGTGGTCCTTATTGTGAGTGAAGACATGTAGTTCTTTGGTCCCTTTTTCTCAACTTTGGGTCACATTCTAGTCCCAAGTTTGAACGAAGTGGGATTATGGGTTGAAAAACAAAATTCTCTGTTTCCAAATATGAAATCATATTTGGATACCCATTTGAGAGTTGTAGACGTGGTCTTCATTGTGAGAGAAGTCGTGTAGTTCTTGGACCGCTTTTTCTCAAAATCGTGTCACATTCTAGGCCTAGGTTTGAACGAAGTGGGATTATGGGTTGAAAAGAAAAATTCTTCGTTTCAAAATAAGAAATCATATTTGGATAGCCATTTGATAGTTGTACATGTGGTCCTGATTGTGAGCGAAGATGTGTAGTTCTTAGGTCGTTTATTCTCAACGTTGGGACATATTCTAGGCCCAAGTGTCAACGAAGTGGGATTATGGGTTGAAAAGAAAAATTATTTGTTTCCAAATATGAAATCATATTTGAATACCCATTTTAGAGTTGTATACGTGGTCTTGATTGCGAGTGAAGACATGTAGCTCTTGGGCTGTTTTGTCTCAATGTCGGGTCACATTCTAGGCCCAAGTTTTATCGAACTGGGATTATGGGTTGAAAAGAAAAATCCTTCATTTCCAGATATGAAATAATATTTGGATACCCATTTGAGAGTTGTACACATGGTCTTGATTGCGAGCGAAGACGCGCAGTTCTTGGGCCACTTTTTCTAAATGTCGTGTCATATTCTAGGCCCAAGTTTGAACGAAGTGGGATTATGGGTTGAAAAGAAAAATTCTTTGTTTCCAAATATAAAATCATATTTGGATACCCATTTGAGAGTTGTACTCATGGTCTTGATCGTGAGCGAAGACGTATAGTTCTTGGGATGTTTTTTCTCAACTTCGAGTCATATTCTAGGCCCAAGTTTGAACGAAGTGGGATTATGGGTTGAAAACCAAAATTCTTTGTTTCCAAATATGAAAACATATTTGGATACCCATTTGAGGGTTGGACTCGTGGTCTTGATTGCGAGCGAACACGTGTAGTTCTTGGGCCACCTTTTCTCAACTTCAGGTCACATTCTAGACCCAAGTTTGAACGAAGTGAGATTATGGGTCGAAAACCAAAATTCTTGGTTTCCAAATATGAAATCATATTTGGATACCCATTTGAGTGTTCCACACGTGGTCTTTATTGCGAGCGAAGATGTGTAGTTCTTGGGCCGTTTTTTCTCAACTTCGGGTCACATTCTAGGCCCAAGTTTGAACGAAGTGGTATTATGGGTTGAAAAGAAAAATTCCTCGTTTCCAAATATGAAATCACAATTGGGTACCCATTTGAGAGTTGTATACATGGTCTTTATTTCGAGCGAATATGTGTAGTTCTTGCGCCTCTTTTTCTCAACTTCGAGTCACATTCTAGGCCCAGGTTTGAACGAAGTGGGATTATTGGTGGAAACAAAAATTCTTTGTTTCGAAATATGAAATCATATCTGGATACCCATTTGAGAATTGTACATGTGGTCCCTATTGCGAACGAAGATGTGTAGTTCTTGGGGATCTTTTTCTCAATGTCGGGTCACATTCTAGGCCCGAGTTTGAACAAAGTGGGATTATGGGTTGAAAAGAAAATTTCTTCATTTCCAAATATGAATATCATATTTGGATACCCATTTGAGAGTTGTACACGTGGGTTTTGATTGCAAATGAAGAAGTGTAGTTCTTGAGTTTCATTTTCTCAACGTCGGATCACATTCTAGGCCCAAGTTCGAATGAAGTGGGATTATGCGTTGAAAAGAAAAATTCTTTGTTTTAAAATATGCAATCATATTTGGACACCCATTTGAGAGTTGTACACGTGGTCTTGATTGTGAGCGAAGACTTGTAGTTATTGGGTTTCTTTTTCTCAACTTTGGGTCACATTCTAGGCCCAAGTTTGAACGAAGTGGGATTATGGGTTGAAAAGAAAAATTCTTCGTTTCAAAATATGAAATAATAGTTGGGCACCCATTTGAGTGTTCTATACTTGGTATTGATTGCGAGCGAAGACGTGTAGTTCTTGGGCCGTTTTTTCTCAACTTCGGGTCAGATTCTAGGCACAAGTTTGAATAAAGTGGGATTATGGGTTGAAAATAAAAATTCTTCGTTTCCAAATAGGAAATCATATATGGATACCCATTTGAGAGTTGTACACGTGGTCTTCATTGTGAACGAAGACGTGTAGTTCTTGGGACTCTTTTTCTCAACGTCGGGTCAAATTCTAGGCCAGAGTTTGAACGAAGTCGGATTATGGGTTGAAAAGAAAAATTCTTTGTTTCCAAACATGAATATCATATTCGGATACCCATTTAAGAGTTGTACACGTGTGTTTTTATTGTGAACGAAGACGTGTAGTTCTTGGGCCGCATTTTCTCAACGTCGGGTCATATTCTAGGCCCAAGTTTGAACAAAGTGGGATTATGGGTTGGAAAGAAAAATTCTCTGTTTCCAAATATGAAATCATATTTGGATACCCATTTGAGAGTTGCACACGTGGTCTTGATTGCGAGCGAAGACGTGTAGTTCTTGCGCCGTTTTTCTCAACTTCGGGTCACATTCTAGGCCCAAGTTTGAACGAAGTGGGATTATGGGTTGAAAATCAAAATTCTTTGTTTCCAAATATGAAATCATATTTGGACAGCCATTTGAGAGTTGCACACGTGGTTTTGATTGCAAGAAAAGACGTGTAGTTTTTGGGCCGCTTTTTCTCAACTTCGACTCACATTCTAGGCCCAAGTTTGAACGAAGTGGGATTATGGGTTGAAAAGCAAAATTCTTCGTTTCCAAATATGAAATCATATTTAAATACCCATTTGAGAGTTGGACTCATGGTCTTGATTGCGAGAAATGACGTGTAGTTCTTGGGCCGCTTTTTCTCAAATTCGGGTCACATTGTAGGCCCAAGTTTGAATGAAGTGGGATTATGGGTTGAAAACCAAAATTTTTCGTTTCCAAATATGAAATCATATTTGGATACCCATTTGAGAGTTGCACACATGGTCTTTATTGTGAGTGAAGACGTGTAGTTCTTGGGCCTCTTTTTCTCAACTTCAGGTCACATTCTAAGCCCAAGTTTGAAGGAAGTGGGATTATGGGTTGAAAAGAAAAATTCTCCGTTTCCAAATATGAAATCATAGATGGGTACCTATTTGAGAGTTGTACACGTGGGTTTTGATTGTGAACGAAGAGGTGTAGTTCTTGGGCCGCATTTTCTCAACGTCGGGTCATATTCTAGGCCCAAATTTAAAAGAAGTGGGATTATGGGTTGAAAAGAAAAAATCTTTGTTTCCAAATAAGAAATCATTTTTGGATACCCATTTGAGAGTTGTACACGTGGTCTTGATTGTGAGCGAAGACATGTAGTTATTGGGCCCCTTTTTCTCAACTTTGGGTCACATTCTAGGCCCAAGTTTGAACGAAGTGGGATTATGGGTTGAAAAGCAAAATTCTTTGTTTCCAAATATGAAATCATATTTGGATACCCATTTGAGAGTTGTACACGTGGTCTTCATTGCGAGCGAATATGTGTAGTTCTTGCATCGTTTTTTCTCAACATCGTGTCACATTCAAGGCCCAAGTTTGAACGAAGTGGGATTATGGGTTGAAAAGAAAAATTCTTCGTTTCGAAATAAGAAATCATATTTGGATAGCCATTTGAGAGTTGTACATGTGGTCCTGATTGCGAGCGAAGACATGTAGTTCTTAGGTCGTTTTTTCTCAATGTCGGGACATATTCTTGGCCCAAGTTTCAACGAAGTGGGATTATGGGTTGAAAAGAAAAATTATCCGTTTCCAAATATGAAATCATATTTGAATACCCATTTTAGAGTTGTACACGTGGTCTTGATTGTGAGCGAAGATGTGTAGCTCTTGGGCCGTTTTTTCTAAACGCCGGGTCACATTCTAGGCCCAAGTTTTATCGAAGTCAGATTATGGGTTTAAAAGAAAAATCCTTCATTTCCAAATATGAAATAATATTTGGATACCCATTTGAGATTTGTACACGTGGTCTTGATTGTGAGCGAAGACACGCAGTTCTTGGGCCGTTTTTTCTCAATGTCGTGTCACATTCTAGGCCCAAGTTTGAACGAAGTGGGATTATGGGTTGAAAAGCAAAATTCTTTGTTTCCAAATATAAAATCATATTTGGATACCCATTTGAGAGTTGTACTCGTGGTCTTGATTGTGAGCGAAGATGTGTAGTTCTTAGGTCGTTTTTTCTCAACTTCGGGTCACATTCTAGGCCCAAGTTTGAACGAAGTGGGATTATGGGTTGAAAACCAAAATTCTTTGTTTCCAAATATGAAATCATATTTGGATACCCATTTGAGAGTTGGACTTGTGGTCTTGATTGCGAGCGAACACGTGTAGTTCTTGGCCGCCTTTTCTCAACTTCGGGTCACATTCTAGACCCAAGTTTGAACGAAGTGGGATCATGGGTCGAAAACCAAAATTCTTCGTTTCCAAATATGAAATCATATTTGGATACCCATTTGAGAGTTGCACACGTGGTCTTTATTGCGAGCGAAGATGTGTAGTTATTGGGCCACTTTTTTCTCAACTTCGGGTCACATTCTAGGCCCAAATTTGAACGAAGTGGAATTATGGGTTGAAAAGCAAAATTCTCCATTTCCAAATATGAAATCATATTTTAATACCCATTTGAGAGTTGTAGACATGGTCTTGATTGTGAGTGAAGACGTGTATTTCTTGGGCCGTTTGTTCTCAACGTTGGGGTACATTCTAGGCCCAAGTTTGATCAAAGTGGGATTATGGGTTGAAAAGCAAAATTCTTCGTTTCAAAATATGAAATCATATTTGGATACCCATTTGAGAGTTTCACATATGGTCTTGATTGCAAGCAAAGATGTGTAGTTCTTGGGCCTCTTTTTCTCAACTTCGGTTCACATTCTAGGCCCAAGTTTGAACGAAGTGGGATTATGGGTTGAAAAGTAAAATTCTCCATTTCCAAATATGAAATCATATTTGGATACCCATTTGAGAGTTGCACACGTCGTCTTTATTGCGAGCGAATACGTTTAGTTCTTGGGCCGCTGTTTCTCAACTTCAGTTCACATTCTAGGCCCAAGTTTGAACGAAGTGGGATTATGGGTTGAAAAGAAAAATTCTTCGTTTCCAAATATGAAATCATAGTTGGGTACCGATTTGAGAGTTGTATATGTGGTCTTGATTAGGAGTGAAGACGTGTAGTTCTTGGGCTGTTTTTTCTCAACTTCGTGTCAGTTTCTAGGCCAAAGTTTGAACAAAGTCAGACTATGGGTTGAAAAGCAAAATTCTTCGTTTCCAAATATGAAATCATATCTGGATACCCATTTGAGAGTTGTACACGTGGTCTTGATTGCGAACGAAGACGTGAGTTCTTGGACCTCTTTTTCTCAACATCGGGTCAGATTCTAAGCTCGAGTTTGAACGAAGTGGGATTATGGGTTGAAAAGAAAATTTCTTTGTTTCCAAATATGAATATCATATTTGGATACCCATTTGAGAGTTGTACACGTGGTCTTCATTGTGAGTGAAGACATGTAATTCTTGGGCTTATTTTTCTCAAATTTGGGTCACATTCTAGGCCCAAGTTTGAACGAAGTGGGATTATGGTTTGAAAAGCAAAATTCTTTGTTTCCAAATATTAAATCATATTTGGATACCCATTTGAAAGTTGTACACATGGTCTTGATTGCGGGAGAACACATGTAGTTCTTGGACAACTTTTTCTCAACGTCAAGTCACATTCTAGGCCCAAGTTTGAACGAAGTGGGATTATGGGTTGAAAAGCAAAATTTTCGTTTCCAAATAAGAATTCATATTTAGATACCCATTTGAGAGTTGTACACGTGGTCTTGATTGCGAGCGAAGACGGGTAGTTCTTAGGTCGTTTTTTCTCAACGTCAAAACATATTCTAGGCCCAAGTTTGAAGGAACTTGGATAATGGGTTGAAAAGAAAAATTCTTTGTTTCCAAATATGAAATCATATTTGAATACCCATTTGAGTGTTGTACACGTGATCTTGATTGCGAGCGAAGACGTGTAGTTCTTGGGCCGTTTATCCTCAACCTCGGGTTACATTCTAGGCTCAAGTTTGATCGAAGTGAGATTATGGGTTGAAAAGCAAAATCCTTTGTTTCCAAATATGAAATAATATTTGGAAACCCGTTTGAGAGTGTTGCACTTGGTCTTGATTGCAAGCAAACACGTGTAGTTCTTGGGCCGCTTTTTCTCAACTTCTGGTCACATTCTAGGCACAAGTATGAACGAAGTGGGATTATGGGTTGTAAAGCAAAATTCTTTGTTTCCAAATATAAAATCATATTTGGATACCCATTTGAGAGTTGCACACATGGTCTTTATTGCGAGTGAAGATGTGTAGTTCTTGGGTCGTTTTTTCTCAACTTCGGGTCACATTCTAGGCCCAAGTTTGAACGAAGTGGGATTATGGGTTGAAAAGCAAAATTCTTCGTTTCCAAATATGAAATCATAGTTGGGTACCCATTTGAGAGTTGTATACGTGGTCTTGATTACGAACAAAGACGTGTAGTTCTTGGGCCTCTTTTTCTCAACTTCGGGTCACATACTAGGCCCAAGTTTGAATGAAGTGGGATTATGGGTTCAAAAAAAAAATTCTTCGTTTCCAAATATGTAATCATATTTGGATACCCATTTGAGAGTTGCACACGTGGTCTTGATTGCAAGCAAAGACATGTAGTTCTTGGGCCGCTTTTTCTGAAATTCGGGTTACATTCTAGGCCCGAGTTTGAACGAAGTGGTATTATGGGTTGACAAGAAAAATTCTTCATTTCCAAATATGAAATCATATTAAATACCCATTTGAGACTTGGACTTGTGGTCTTGATTGTGAGCGAAGACGTGTAGTTCTTGGGCCGCTTTTTCTCAACCTTGTGTCACATTCTAGGCCCAAGTTTGAACGAAGTGGGATTATGGGTTGAAAACCAAAATTCTCCGTTTCCAAATATGAAATCATATTTGGATACCCATTTGAGTGTTGCACACGTGGTCTTTATTGCGAGCGAAGACGTGTAGTTCTTAGGCTGCCTTTTCTCAACTTCAGGTCAGATTCTAGGCCCAAGTTTCAACGAAGTGGGATTATGGGTTGAAAAGAAAAATTGTTTGTTTCAAAATATGAAACAATAGTTGGGTACCCATTTGAGAGTTCTATACGTGGTATTGATTGCGAGCAAAGACGTGTAGTTCTTGGGCCGTTTTTTCTCAACTTGGGGTCACATTCTAGGCGCAAGTTTGAATGAAGTGGGATTATGGGTTGAAAATAAAAATTCTTCGTTTTCCAAATATTAAATCATATATGGATACCAATTTGAGAGTTGTACACGTGGTCTTCATTGTGAACGAAGACGTGTAGTTCTTGGGACTCTTTTTCTCAATGTCGGGTCACATTCTAGGCCCGAGTTTGAACGAAGTGGGATTATGGGTTGAAAAGAAAAATTCTTTGTTTCCAAAAATGAATATCATATTCGGATACCCATTTGAGAGTTGTACACGTGTTTTTTGATTGTGAACGAAGACGTGTAGTTCTTAGCTCGCGTTTTCTCAACGTCGGGTCATATTCTAGGCCCAAGTTTGAATGAAGTGGGATTATGGGTTGAAAAGCAAAATTCTTTGTTTCCAAATATGAAATCATATTTGGATACCCATTTGACAGTTGTACACGTGGTCTTGATTGTGAGCGAAGACATGTAGTTCTTGGGCCGCTTTTTCTCAACTTTGGGTCACATTCTGGGCCCAAGTTTGAACAAAGTGGGATTATGTGTTGAAAAGAAAAATTCTCTTTTTCCAAATATGAAATCATATTTGTATACACATTTGAGAGATGTACACGTGGTCTTGATTGCGAGCGAAGACGTGTAGTTCTTGGACCGTTTTTTCTCAACATCGGGTCACATTCTAGGCCCAAGTTTGAACGAAGTGGGATTATGAGTTGAAAAGCAAAATTTTTCGTTTCCAAATAAGAAATCATATTTGGATACCCATTTGAGAGTTGTACACATGGTCTTGATTGCGATCTAAGACATGTAGTTCTTTCACCGCTTTTTCTCAACATCGTGTTACATTCTAGGCCCAAGTTTGAACAAAGTGGGATTATGGGTTGAAAAGCAAAATTCTCTATTTCCAAATATGAAATCATATTTGGATACCCATTTGAGAGTTGTACACGTGGTCTTGATTGCGAGTGAAGACGTGTAGTTCTTGGGCCGATTTTTCTCAACGTCGGGTCACATTTTAGGCCCAAGTTTGAACGAAGTAGGATTATGGGTTGAAAATAAAATTTCTTCGTTCCAAATATGAAATCATATTTGGATACTCATTTGAGAGTTGTACACGTGATCTTGATTGCGAGTGGAGAGGTGTAGTACTTGGGCCGCTTTTTCTCAACTTCGGGTCGCATTCTAGGCCCAAGTTTGAACGAAGTGGGATTATGGGTTGAAAAGCAAAATTCTTTGTTTCCAAATATGAAATCATATTTGGATACCCATTTGAGAGTTGCACACATGGTCTTGATTGCGAGCAACGACGTGTAGTTCTCTGGCCGTATTTCTCAACTTCAGGTCACATTCTAGGCCCAATTTTTAACAAAGTGGGATTATGGGTTGAAAAGCAAAATTCTTCGTTTCCAAATATGAAATCATATTTGGATACCCATTTGAGAGTTGCACACGTGGTCTTCATTGCAAGAAAATATGTGTAGTTCTTGGGCCACTTTTTCTCAACTTCGGGTCACATTCTAGGCTTAAGCTTGAACGAAGTGGGATTATGGTTTGAAAACCAAAATTCTCCGTTTCCAAATATGAAATCATATTTAAATACCCATTTGAGAGTTGGACTCGTGGTCTTGATTGCGAGCGAATACGTGTAGTTCTTGGGCCACTTTTTCTCAACTTCGGTCCACATTCTAGGCCCAAGTTTGAACGAAGTGGGATTATGGGTTTAAAACCAAAATTCTTTGTTTCCAAATATGAAATCACATTTGGATACCCATTTGAGAGTTACACACATGGTCTTTATTGCGAGTGAAGACATGTAGTTCTTGGGCCACTTTTTCTCAACTTCGGGTCATATTCTAGGTCCAAGGTTGAACGAAGTGGGATTATGGGTTGAAAAGAAAAATTCTCCATTTCCAAATACGAAATCATAGTTGGGTACCCATTTGAGATTTTTATACATGGCCTTGATTGTGAGCGAAGACGTGTAGTTCTTGGCCCACTTTTTCTCAACTTCGGGTCACATTCTAGGCACAAGTTTGAACGAAGTGGGATTATGGGTTGAGAAGAAAAATTCTTCATTTCCAAATATGAAATCATATCTGGATACCCATTTGAGAGTTGTACATGTTGTCTTGATTGTGAATGAAGACATGTAGTTCTTGGGCCTCTTTTTCTCAACACCGGGTCACATTCTAGGCCCGAGTTTGAACGAAATGGGATTATGGGTTGAAAAGCAAAACTCTTCGTTTCCAAATATGAATATCATATTTGGATACCCATTTGAGAGTTGTACATGTAGTCTTGATTGCGAGTGAAAACGTGTAGTTCTTGAGCCGCTTTTTCTCAATGCTGGGTCACATTCTAGGCCCAAGTTTGAACGAAGTGGGATTATGGGTTGAAAAGCAAAATTCTTTGTTTCCAAATATGAAATCATATTTGAATACCCATTTGAGAGTTGTACACGTGGTCTTGATTGTGAATGAAGACGTGTAGTTCTTAGACCGTTTTTTCTCAACGTTGGATCACATTCTAGGCCCAAGTTTGAACGAAGTGGGATTATGAGTTGAAAAGAAAAAAATTTCATTTCCAAATATGAAATCATATTTGGATACCCATTTGAGAGTTGTAAACATAGTCTTGATTGCGAGCGAAGATGTGTAGTTCTTGGGATGCTTTTTCTAAAAGTCGGTGTCACATTCTAGGTCCAAGTTTGAACGAAGTGGGATTATGGGTTGAAAAGCAAATTTCTCTGTTTCCAAATATGAAATCATATTTGGATACCCTTTTGAGAGTTGTAAACGTTGTCATGATTGTGAGCAAAGAGGTGTACTTCTTGGGCCGTTGTTTCTCAACTTCGGGTCACATTCGAGGCCCTAAGTTTGATCAAAGTGCGATTATGGGTTGATAAGAAAAATTCTTCGTTTCCAAATATGAAATCATATTTGGATACCAACTTGACAATTGTACACGTGGTCTTGATTGTGAGCGAAGACGTGTAGTTCTTGGGCCGTTTTTTCTCAACTTTGGGTCATATTCTAGGCCCAAGTTTGAACGAACTGGGATTATCGATTGAAAATAAAATTTCTTTGTTTTCAAATATGAAATCATATTTGGATATCCATTTGAGAGTTGTACACGTGGTCTTGATTGCAAGCGAAGACGTGTAGTTCTTGGGCCGCTTTTTCCCAACTTCGGGTCACATTATAGACCCTAGTTTGAAAGAAGTGGGATTATGAGTTGAAAAGCAAAATTCTTTGTTTCCAAATATGAAATCATATTTGGATACCCATTTGAGAGTTGTACATGTGGTCTTGCTTGCTTGCGAAGATGTGTAGTTCTTGGGTTGATTTTCTCAACTTCGGGTCACATTCTAGGCCCAAGTTTTAACGATGTGGGATTATGGGTTGAAAAGAAAAATTCTTTGTTTCCAAATATGAAATCATATTTGGATACCCATTTGAGAGTTGTACACGTGGTCTTGATTGCAAGCGAAGACGTGTGGTTCTTGGGTCATTTTTTCTCAACTTTGGGTCACATTCTAGGCCCAAGTTTGAACGAAGTGGGATTATGGGTTGAAAAGAAAAATTCTTCGTTTCCAAATATGAAATCATATTTGGATACCCTTTTGAGATTTGTAGACGTGGTCTTGATTGCGAGCGAAGGCGTGTAGTTCTTGGGCCGCTTTTTCTCAACTTCGGGTCACATTCTAGGCCCAAGTTTGAACGAACTGGGATTATCGGTTGAAAAGCAAAATTCTTCGTTTCCAAATATGAAATCATATTTCGATACCCATTTGAGAGTTGTACACGTGGTCTTGATTGCGAGCGAAGAGGTGTAGTTTTTGGGCCTCGTTTTCTCAACTTTATGTCACATTCTAGGCTCTAGTTTAAAAGAAGTGGGATTATGGGTTGAAAAGAAAAATTCTTTGTTGCCAAATATGAATTCATATTTGGATACCCATTTGAGAGTATTACACGTGGTTTTGATTGCGAGCGAAGACGTGTAGTTCTTGGGCTGAGTTTCTCAACTTCGGGTCACATTCTAGGCCCAAGTTTGAACGAAGTGGGATTATGGGTTGAAAAAAAAAAATCTTTGTTTCCAAATATGAAATCATATTTGGATACCCATTTGATAGTTGTACATGTGGTCTTGATTGCGAGCGAAGACGTGTGGTTCTTGGGCCGCTTTTTCTTAACTCCGGGTCACATTCTAGGCCAAAGTTTGAACGAAGTGGGATTATGGGTTGAAAAGAAAAATTCTTCGTTTCCAAATATGAAATCATATTTGGATACCCATTTGAGAGTTGTACACGTGGTCTTGATTGCGAGCGAAGATGTGTAGTTCTTGGGCCGTTTTTTCTCAACTTTGGGTCACATTTTAGGCTCAAGTTTGAACAAAGTGGGATTATGGGTTGAAAAGAAAAATACCCCAATTCCAAATATGAATTCATATTTGGATACCCATTTGAGAGTTGTACACGTGGTCTTGATTGCGAGCGAAGACGTGTAGTTCTTGGGCCTCTTTTTCTCAACTTTGGGTCACATTCTAGGCCCAAGTTTGAACGATGTGGGATTATGGGTTGAAGTGAAAAATTCTTCATTTCCAAATATGAAATCACATTTGCATACCCATTTGAGTGTTGTACATGTGGTCTTGATTGTGAGGGAAGACGTGTAGTTCTTGGGCCTCTTTTTCTCAACTTCAGGTCACATTCTAGGCTCAAGTTTGAACGAAGTGGGATTATGGGTTGAAAAGCAAAATTATGTGTTTCCAAATATGAAATCATATTTGGATACCCATTTGAGATTTGTACACGTGGTCTTGATTGAGAGCGAAGATGTGTAGTTCTTGTGCCTCTTTTAGTCAACTTCGTGTCATTCTAGGCCCAAGTTTGAACGAAGTGGGATTATGGGTTGAAAAGCAAGATTCTTTGTTTCCAAATATGAAATCATATTTGGATACCCATTTAAGAGTTGTACATGTGGTCTTGATTGCGAGCGAAGACGTGTAGTCCGACGTCTAATGTGAATCCTAGTTTTGGATCTAGGGACATGATGCCTCCTTATACTTCTTTCTTTTTTGGTGGGGGGCATATCCCTCAACCAACTCCCACAATAAAATGTTGGAATCCTCCTTCCTCTGGACCCAATCCTAGCTACAATTTTATAGGGTGGAGTGCTAAAATGAGCAATACTTCTACTTCTTATATCTCATCCATCCATTCTTCTTCCATAATGATGGTTCCTACAAATGCTTTTCTCATGGAAAACCTCCCTCTAACCTCTGGTGTTTCATCAGGAGGGAGTCGATTTTATAGTATGGGCAACCCACCACACTGAGTTCCTTTGTCTCGGGGAAATATATATCCTCACATGAGTAACCCATAACATGTCGCTTTCTCCTCGCAAGCAACTTCCTCAATGATGATGCCCTTACAACCTTGTATGAATTAGTTGGGAGGAGTGATGCAGACCGCCCCCTTCTCTCCTAAGGGCCCCGCAACCTCCCGGTCTATGATCGATCAAGAAACCAAGTCTGATTGACTCTTCAATCCCTTAAGGACCTTTAGTCAACTGAATAGGCCCCCTTCTTCTTAAGATGCAGGTTCTATGGAACCTGTCGGTTTCTGCTTAATGCTTTTAAAGCTTCAGCGTACTCAAGCGTTAGCTCACCTGGTTAGGCCCCTCCCTCTACGTGATTACGACTATGACCATTCGCCTAATCAGAAGGTGTTTCACAATTTCGCATTTCACGACTCTAGGAGTGATGCTACCTCCGTTCCCCCGATAGCCAAAATCGCGATGACCCTAGATCTACGGTCCATAGCTTTCTTTGATCGATGACTGTGATCAAATCGGTGTTTCGCATTTCACGACTTTGGAATTCTTTGTGCCTGCGTTCTCCCGATAGTCGAAATTGCAATGGCGTTGGATCGACGGTTCAGATCCTTCCTTTGATCAACGGCTGTGATCAAATCAGGATTTCCCGTTTCGCGACTTTGGAGTCTCCTTGCCTCCGTTCTCCCAATAGCCGAAATTGCAATGCCACTGGATCAACGGTCTAGATCTCCCCTTTGATCAATGACTCAAATCATGTTGCGATTTCGCGTTTCGCAAGTTCTCGCGACTCAACCTTTGACTCCTTCAAGTCACAAGTCAGCGAAACATTGATCTCTCACCACATGTCCCCCTTGACGATGGACAGCTCTGATGATTTCATAACTTTGTAAGTCTGATTCTCTTGTACACTTTCAAAGCTTTAATGTTAGTGCACTTTACCTTGATTTGATGGTTGTGATCTTTAGGCGTTCAGATCCAATGGTTGAGATCCTTTCTTTGCGCTCTGATCGAATGATTGAGATATTTTCTATGGCGCTCAGATCAGATGGTTGAGATATTTCCACCTCTGCTCTTGCTCCTCGTTGTCTGGACGTTGATTGGATGGTCCAGATCTCTCCTCTGAGCTTACGCTTTCTTCTAACTTAGAAGAATTTTCGGAAGATTCAAAGGTTCCGACCTTTTTCCTCCCTGCGAGTTTGTTTCTTGGATCTCGTCCACACTTCTTGTAAAGTGTTATTCCTTCTAAGCTTGATCTCTTCAAAGATTTCGATCTCTCAAGATCTTCTTTCTTTTCCAGGAAATTCGTCAAACTCGGATCCAAAGATTCCTGAAAATAATTATTTCTCGCTTTCCTGGCATTCCTCTGTTCTTGTCCTTCGACTTCTTTATGGAGTCTCTTCGACACTGAGTCAAATTTTGAATCTGTGCATTCCTTGCAATAGATTCTTACGCAAGATTTGGATTCTTGTGGACGACTATGCACTCCTTACAACAGTCACTTTACACTACCTACAAAGGAAATCTTATGTTATTTCTTATGAGCTTTACGAGTCAAAAAAGATGATGTCGACACACTCCTTGCGGACTGTGTGCACACCTTACACCGGATCATGAAGAAAAGTGATTTTAAATTCTTATGCAAGCATTTCAAAGATACATACACTCGTATCAAGATTCATTCATTCTTGAAAATATTAAGATAACAATAGGGAAATTGAAAACACTATGCACGCCATACATTGGATCAATTTTCCCCTGTTATCTTCATTCAAAAATTAAGAAAATGGTTACAGTAAAACTCAAACAACAATCATTGCTTTGAGATTTCTACATGATCACAACTATCGTAACCCTCTTTGGGGTGTACAAAACCTCTCTTTATACAAAAGAAACAAACTAACTGCTACGTAATTGTGGTTACATCGAGACTAGGGTTAAACTCCCAGGTCACGCACGCTCATTTTTGTCTAGGCACGTGATCTTTCCTTTTTCTGTTTCTATCAGCTACCAAAGATATGTAGTACCGGCTCACGTTTGAGGTTCTGAATTGGTCCTTAGGCACTGAGTTGTCCTGCCACATGTACTTGTTGACGATGCTCCTGCATCATACTGCCCTGGGAAAAATTTCATGGACTCATGTTTATGAGCTTCTCCACCAACCTTCCATGCTTCTGGATATCAACTTCACTCTCCCAACTGGCATCTTCTATTGGGTGTCCCTTCCACTTGACCAGATATTCAAAATAGGTCTTCCTCTTGCTCTTCTTACCAATTATCTGATCAACGACCTTTTTCATCTGTGGTTTTTCTGCTATACGCATTTGTTTCTCGCACTAAATCTTCTCTTTCTCTGTTAATCCCTCTGTGTCATCCTTCCCGTGAGGATACATGTATGAAATGTTGATTATGGGCGATATGCCCACATCATCTCCCAGCTCGATCTCATAGGCGTTTGTATCAAACTTCCTCAATAAGTTTCCAAAACTTCTATTTAACACCTCAGTCTGTCCATTTGTTCGAGGGTGATAAGATGAGCTGAAGGAAAAATATGTCCCCAACTTCTTCCATCGTGTTCTCCAAAAATGACCAATAATTTTGTGTCTCTATCCGAGACAATGCTTCTGGGTAGGATGTGAAGTCTCACAACTTCCTTAAAGAACAGATTTGCAACATGTGTTGCATCACTGGTCTTCTGGCATGGGATAAAGTGTGCCATCTTTGAAAATCTATCCACCACCACAAATATGGGATTGCACCCTCTTTGCGTTCTTGGTAGTCCCAACACAAAATCCATCCCTTCAAAAATTGATTGCCCTTGAACAACAATCCCTCTTGAATCATATACCCCATGGCTGGGAAAATCATGAGCTCATGCTCATGGCTCCCTCTGCTATGTTTTTGAGATCCTCCAGGGTCCCATACTTTCTCTTGGAGTTGTTCATCTACTCCTTTTCCTTGCTGCTTCTTTTGTTTTTTCTTCTATTGTTTCTTCTTTGCTACTATGGAAGGTCCTCCTCTATTCAACCTCCTCCTACTGACATGTTCTTGTGCTAAACCCAACATCAAACTTCTGATTTCTTCAATTATCTCATCCAAATACTCAACTAGCTAGTCCTTGTTTTGCAGACTGCTTTGTTGGATTTCTTCCTTGTCAATGGTTAGATCAACTTGATCTCCCTTGATGCCTTCATCTCTTGTGGCCTTAACTTGTCATCCTTCTGTAGACTCCAATTCTACAGTCTCATCACTGATTTTTTGCTCAACTTCTTCCTCTAACAAATTGGCTTTTGTCATCTCCTCTTGTGTTGGTTCAACTCCAACTTCTTCCATCTTCTCCCCAAGATGGTATACTCCTCTACTTGTTTCCAATTTGATATGTTGGATATGCCTACTCTACATATGTATCCTCCTCTCCAGGGATTCCAATTCCTCATTAAACTCAAAAAAATCTATGTTGTCTGCCTCCTCTTCTGTTGTAGGCTCCAATGCTGCAGTTATCTCCCTTTCAACTTCCTGGCTGAAAATTTTGAGCAATTCTGTTGAATGTTCTCCTCCTTAAATTTGCATGACTGTCTCCGGGAAGCCATCCCCTGGGTTTGGATCGTTAAACCAATCCCCCAACATCTTTAGTTCTCGTTCCCATTGAGTGAGAAATTCATCTAAATTATCCTCTTTTTATGTTGGGGCAAACATCAATATCTATTCCTTCTTCTCATCTTTGACATTTCTTGCTGGCTGTCTCTCTTTTGTTGCACCTGCATCACAAAAACAAATAACTTTAAAAGCATTCGGCCCCATGGTCTCCTTCTCGAATTCTTGTTGCGCTACCTCCTCATGTGCAACTCTTGTATTAGTCTTTGCTGGACTATTTGGTACGAATATTTGAATTCCCCCAACAATCAGAACATGCCTCTGATCCTCCTCCGCTGCAATGGAAATATTTAAATTATCATCGTCTTCATTCACATGGTTTTCAAACCCACATGAATCTTCATCTATCAACACTCCTTGTTGATATGAACTCTCAACTAAGTTCATCTCTTCTCCCTTGCCCACCTGACACTCTGGGATTCCTCCTCTGCCCACCTGGTAGTCTATGATATCCAATGATCCCCCTTCATTTCCCACTTGGAAAATTGAACTTCCGTCACTACCCTCCTGGAATTCTACGAGATCACCCACTGATCTCCTTCCATTGGCCACCTGGCAACTTGAAAGTTCACTTTTTCCCTCCTGGTAGTTTATGAGACCTGTACCTGATCTCCCTTCCTCATCACTGAGGGTTTCTCCGACTTCTGGATCACAGAGGCAAACCAACTCTTCGTCTGTGTCACTGAGGTTTTCATCATACCTCAACCACTTCCTCAACTCTTGTTGTTGTTTTCTGGCCAACAACCTTCAGACAAACCATTTTTCTTTCCTCTTCAAAGGTCATTCGTATGTCCAACGTGTCTTTGTCTCCTACCGTATCTTCAATGTCAGTTGTTCCATTCTCACTCTTATTTCAGCGAGTTCCTCATCAATTTCTGCTTTACTTTTCTTCTGGCGGTCTCCTCTTTGACCACGCTCATGGCCTTTAGTAGCCATATTTTTTATCTTTATCCCTCCTGGCTATCTACCATTTGTTGCACACCATGAAACCATCTTTAGAGAGTATCAGTACTCTGTCTTCCTTCACCTGTTGTCCACAAGTGAACTTCATCTTTTGATACCATTTGATGTCATCAGATTATCACTATTTGCCTTTCACCTTCTCGCCTTTGTCTGCAATCTGTAGACATAGTTCAACTCTTGATACTGCTTGATGTAGTCAGGATGTCCTCTCTATATCCTTCGCCTGAAATCTACAGTCGAAATTAACTTTGATACCTCTTGATGGTATGAGACTATCTCCTTTACCTCCTTCGCCTGAAATCTACAGACGAAAATTGGCTCTGATACCACTTAATGGTATCAGAGTATTCTCTTTATCTACCCTCTGCTACTGAAATTAAAAATTTGAGCTCTGATACCACTTGATGCAGACCCCCCCCTTCTCTCCTAAGGGCTACGCGACCTCCCGGTCTAGGATTGATCACGAAACCGAGTTTGATTGACTCTTTAGTCCCTAAAGGACCTTCAGTCAACTGAATAGGCCCCCTTCTTCTTAAGATGTGGGTTCTATGGAGCCCGCGGGCTTCTCCTTAACTCTTTTAAAAATTCAGCGTACTCAGACGTTAGCTCTCCTAGTTAAGCCCCTCCCTCTATGTGACCATGACTATGACCATTCGCCTGATTAGAAGGCGTGTCGCGATTTCACATTTCGCAACTCTGGGAGTGTTACTACCTTTGTTTTCCTGATAGTCGAAATACCGATGACCCTAGATCTACGATCCAGATCTTTCTTTCATCGACAGTTGCGATCAAATCGACATTTCGCGACTTTGGAAGTCTATGTGCCTCCATTCTCCCGATAGACAAAATTGTGATGGCGTTGGATCGACGGTTCAGATCCTTCCTTTGATCAATGGCTGTGATCAAATTGGGATTTCGCGTTTCATGACTTTGGAGTCTCCTTTCTTCCATTATTCTGATAGTCGAAATTGCGATGGCACTGGATCAATGGTCCAAATCCCCCCTTTGATCAACGACTCGGATCATGTCGGGATTTTACGTTTCATGAGTTCTCGCGACTCAACCTTTGACTCCTTCAAGTCACGAGTCAGCGAAACACTGATCTCTCGCAATGTGTCCCCCTTGACAATGGACGGCTCCGATGATTTCAAACTTTGTAAGTCTGATTCTCCTATACACTTTCAAATCTTTAATGTTAGTTCACTTTACCTTGATCGGACGACTGTGATCTTTAGGCACTCAGATCGAACGATTGAGATCCTTTCTTTGTGCTCTGATCGAACGACTGAGATATTTTCTCTGGTGCTCAGATCAGACGGTTGAGATCTTTCCTCCTCTGCGCTTTCTCCTCATTGTCTGGATGCTGATCGGACGGTCCAGATCTCTCCTCCGAGCTTACGCTTTCTTCTAACTTAGAAGATTTTTTGGAAGATTCAAAGGTTCCGACCTTTGTCCTTCCTGCGAGTCTGTTTCTTGGATCTTGTCCACACTTCTTGTAAAGTGTTATCCCTTATGAGCTTGATCTCTTCAAATATTTCGATCTCCCAAGCTCTTCTTGCTTTTTCGACAAATCCGTCAAACTCAGATCCAAAGATTCTTGAAAAGAATTCTTTCTCGCCTTCCTGGTGTTCCTCTGTTCTTTTCCTTCGACTTCTTTACGGAGTCGCTTCGACACTGAGTCGAATTCTGAATATGTGCACTCCTTGTAGCAGATTCTTATGCAAGATCTGGATTCTTGTGGACGATTGTGCACTCCTTGCAGCAGTCACTTTGCACTACCTACAAAGGAAATCTTACGCTATTTCTTCTGAGCTTTACGAGTCGAAAAAGAACCTGTTGATGCACTCCTTGCGGACTATGTGTACACCTTACACTGGCTCACAAAGAAAAACGATTTTAAATTCTTATGCAAGCATTTCAAAGCTACATACACTTGTAGCAAGATTCATTCATTCTTGAAAAGATTAAGATAACAACAGGGAAATTGCAAACACTATGCACACCATACA
The DNA here is from genome assembly GCA_009831015.1 of Picea engelmannii. Classification (NCBI taxonomy): domain Eukaryota; kingdom Viridiplantae; phylum Streptophyta; class Pinopsida; order Pinales; family Pinaceae; genus Picea; species Picea engelmannii. The sequence goes on from ML791911.1 coordinate 364,004, forward strand.
TTGGATCAATTTTCCCTTGTTATCTTCATTCAAAAATCAAGAAAATGGTTACAGTAAAACTCAAACAACAATCACTGCTCTGAGATTCCTACTTTCTCGCAACTATCGTAGCCATCTTTAGGGCGTACAAAATCTCTCTTTATACAAAAGAAACAAACTAACTGCTACCTAATTGCATTTACATCGAGACTAGATTTAAACTCCCAGGTCACGCGTGCTCATTTTTGTCTATGCGCGTGATCTTTCCTTTTTCTGTTTCTATCAGCTGCCAAAGATTTGTAGTATCGGCTCGCGTTCGAGGTTCATAATTGGTCCTCAAGTGTTGATTCGTCCTGTCACGTGTACTTGCTAACGATGCTCCTGCATTAAGAAGGATAATATCCTACCAGACAGGGCCATGGTGTATACCGGAACCCTGCTTGGCCCACGATATCTCAAAACCAATCTTTCTAGGGAGCATGGTCTCAGATGCCGCAACCATGAATCCCTTTTCTGGCCACGTTAAATTTTCTAGACTTGTAAAAATTGATGAACGACCCAGTGCATTTTGATCCATCATGGCCCCTCGTCCCTACTGAGCTTCCCTCTGACATTCCAAAATTTGAGGGAAAAATTGGTGAGGACCTGGGTGATCAGGTGACTATCTTTCACCTATGGTGCTCATCGAACTCCCTTAATGATGATTATGTTCATTTGAGACTGTTTCAATGCACTCTTACGAGGGTTGTTGCAAAATGGTACATCGAGCTAGCCGGGGGCACTTATGGAACTTTCAATGAGCTAGTCTTGTTTTTTCTCAACCACTTCCAATTGTCGGTTCGTTACGATGCCGACATAGAACTTTTATCGGCTTTTCATCAATATAAAGCCACCCACATCTCAAAGACAAGATTTTGGCCCCCAAAAACTCCAACTCCCTTTGATCTTCTTCTTCTCTGCATCTGCATGCCTACCTCCTCCGCTACCATCAAATAATCTCTGACAGATCTCCAAGAAAGGGTGCCTCCATTGTAGGATGGAAGATATGAGCTAACTAGGGGTTCGCCTTGGTATGATCTTGTTTTCCATCTCATGGATAAAGATGACATTCTCTACTACAATAGGTCATTGGACAATTGTTGTTCATTGGGTTGTAAGAGCAAGCAACTCCTTTCCCCCCTTGACCTTGAGTCTCCAAGCTTTCTTCTTGGTTGTTTGGTTCTTGAGATGGATTTCTAGGTGAAGCCTCCAACATTTGGCCTCCCAATGTTTATGCAATTTGTAGTGTTGACAATAGTCCCTGCATGTGTTTATTTTCCTTCTAAAGTGCCAAAACTGTTATCCTTGCGATCTCTTTTCTTGCAATAGAAACAAACCAAAGATACTTTGTCACACCTTTTTCGGTTTGTGATGATGCTTACCAACTTGGTTGCTTGGTCCCCGAAATAATGGAGTAGATTTGGGTGGTAAAAACATCCCTTTGCTACCTTCTTCCATGCCTCTGCAAGTGGATTTAAGTGTCCTACTGCCCACTCCTTTTCTAGCTTCCATTTCTTCCATGGGAATGGATTTTTTTTTCGGTCCTCTTGGCTTGATAAAGGTGGTTTGAAATGAACTTGTGTTACTTCTTGTGTACTGAATCCTAGGCCTTCATACTTAGACCTTTGTTGTGTTACAATAGGGATCACAATCCCTTGGCCTTTATTGTCTACCCCTTGGCCCTTTAGCCCATTTTTCTCAACAACTTGGAACCGATGCCTCTAGTGTACTTTTCAAAATCATTAAAGGGCTCTTGAGAAAGGATCTTGGAAGGTGATTTTACCATGCTTGACTTCCTCATGGTGTTGGCAACATAAGGGATTTGCTTGGTCTCTTGGACAACTACTTGTAGCTTCTTCAATACCTCCTCCTTTGGTGACAAATCTTGGTATAGTTGAGGAAACATTTGGTGAACCTCTCCTCTTACTAATTGTTCAACTAAGTGAATTTCTCCCCTAATTACAAGCATTGCAATCTACTCTTGTCTAATTTCACTCTCATGGGATGAAGGAGTCATGTCATTTTTCTTATATTCCACAATAAAACCTCATAATCAAAAAATTAAAATGAAAACATAAAATATAAAAGAGAACATGGATTCAAAAATAGAAAACCCTCCACAAAACATCACAAAAAACATATGAAGGAGAATACCCACTAAGAAGGTAGTTGTCCATAGCCATTGTGGCCACTCTTAATCTCATGTGGTCCTTCATATGGGCTTTGTCTAAATGTTCTACATGTTGACCTTTTTCAGGGGCTATATAAATCTAGGGGCGTTGTTTAAATTGCATTTCTAAATGCATAAATGGATTCAGCTTACTGAAACCCCTAGAGCAATTGGATTATACAAACTTAACCACTCAAATGTGCACATCCAACAATTTCTTGTGGGATTTCAAACAAAATTAACCAGATAATATGGCTGAGAGAAATCCAAAACTTAAAACCTTTAGAGTACATGTAATCCTATAATTTTAAGATGTTGTCTAAACATTCTACTTTTTGAATTTTTCACATAAATCACATATTTTGGTGAAATTGCCATTTTTTATTGTTAAAATTGCATTTTTGAATACATAAACAAATTCAACACCTTGAAAAACCCTAAAAACACTCAAATTATACATAATCAATCACTCAAATCTAGAATTCCAACAATAATAACATACCTGTAAAAACACCAAAATTCAAACAGGTAATTATAATTTCTCCACCCACTTTTTATATGTCTTGACTTGGTTAGCAAGTAAAATTTGATGATCCCGTAAACATTAATTTATATTTAGAACTAATTTATATTTAGAACTAGGCCAAACATGTATGCACAAACGTACTCCCTACGAAAACACAACCTACAGGCTACAATAATAACAAAGTTCAGAATCCAAGTTGAAAATAATGACAAAAGTTACCATTATTTCATTATTTATGCTTGAAAATAATGACAAAAGATACAATTATTTATGCTTACTCATAT
>ML791911.1:373412-410098 GCA_009831015.1 Picea engelmannii
TTTACTACAACACTAAGTGCTTTTGGAATTGAGCATATATAGTGCGCAGCTATATTTGAAACAAAAGACTTCCCTGGGTTGATAATTTATGTTTCACTTGGTTGTTTGAAATTAATTAAGCAATTATAGTGACCAACAATAGGAAACTAACCTACTTAGTCGGTTACATGCAAACCACAAAGAAATAGACTCTACAGACAGTGAAGTAGACTTCAACTACAAACTGACTCTTACTCCATTATTTCCAAGTATCCCCCTTAATGGAGAATGGATTGACTTCTACACCTAACATCTCCCTAAATAACTCAAACATTATCTTCCCGAGAGGCTTAGTGAAAATATAACCAACATTTTCACTAGTATTAAAATACAGAAGAGTTATTTCATTTGACTGCAACTTTTATCTAACAAAATGATATTGAGAATCAACATGCTTTGTTCTTGCATGAAAAATTGGATTATTCACCAGCTTGATTGAACATTGATTATCACATTTGATCATCGTAGGTTCCTTTCGTTCTTCTCCAACATCTTGAAGAAGTCTTCTTAACCAAACAACTTCACAAGTTGTTTCACACAAGGCTTTATATTATGCTTTAGTAGAAGACAAAGATACAGTAGGCTTCTTTTTACTGCTCCATGAAACAACCCTGGATCCAACTCCAAATGCATATCCAGTGGTTGATCTTCGATCATCCAGATTGTCATCCCAATCAGAATCTGAGTAACCTGTCAACTCAACATCAGATGTATCAATATATTTAATACCATAATCAAGTGTTCCTTTTATATACATGAGTATCGCCTTTGCTGCATTCCAATGGATGTCTATAGGTTTTTCCATAAACTGACTTTACACACTCACAGAGTATGCAATATTAGGTCAGGTTGTGGTGAGATAATTCAAACTACCCACCATTTGTCTATACATAGTGCCATTCACCTCCTTCAAACCATCACCACATGAAAGTTTCACATTTTGTTGCATGGGAACAATATAAGATTTACATTGATCCATTTTAAATCTCTTAAGTACTTCTCTGACAAACAAAATTTTGGCCTACATTTCTCCAAACTTCAAGCCCTAGGCAGTAATGTAACTCACCAAGATCTTTCATTTCAAAAAATTTTGACAACTGCTCCTTGATTTCATCAATTAATTTCTCTGCATTTCCTGTAATTATCAAATCATCAACATATAAGGAAATCAATACTATATACCCCTGCTCATCAAATTTGGTATACATATTTGGATCACTTTTGCTCCTCATAAAACCTTGTTGAAGAAAGAAAGAGTCTATCATCTCATACCATGATCTAGGTGCATGTTTTAGTCCATACAATGCTTTCTTTAACTTACACACTAAATGTTCTTTTCCTTGTTCCACAAACCCTTTAGGTTCAGTAAGGTAAACCTCCTCCTTTAACTCACCATTCAAAAATGTAGATTTACCATCTAATTGGTGTAGCTTCCAATGATACTTTGTAGCTAAAGCAACTAGCAATCTGATAGTATTCAATTTAGCTACTGGTGCAAATGTTTCAGCACAATCAATACCTTATGTTTGTGAATACCCCTTTGCAACCAATCTAGCCTTATATTTGTCTATACTACCATCTGATTTAAACTTGGTTTTGTATATCCATTTGCATCCAATGGGCTTTTTATGTTTAGGCAATTCAGTCAATTCCCAAGTATTGTTTTTCATTATATATTCATATTCTTCCTCTATTTCATTTCACCATTCATCATGTTCATTTGCTTCATCAAAACTCATGGGTTCTATGACATTTAAAATGATACACATTAGGGCATAATCTTTATACCTCTTAGGGAGCCAAACCTATCGTGAAGATCTTCTCAACTGATTATCTTCCTCCCCACTTTGTGAAGGTCCATCTTCACCTCTAGGTGAAATGTGACTGCTTGAATTGTCCATATCACTAAGTCCTTCTTGTTGATGTTGTTGTTACTACGGTTGTGGTTGTTGCTGTGGTGGTGGTGGTGTTGCTGCTGCTCTTCTTTAAATCCTTCATCAAGAAGTTTATGCCATTCCTCATGACTGTTGTAGTCATGATTTTCTCCTTCTTGCTCATGGAAAATTACATATCTACTTCCAAATACTTTGTGAGTAGATGGATTAAACAGTTTGTATGCTTTGAATTCAGAATAATACCCAATGAAAATACATTTAATGGATTTAACATCCAATTTCTTCCTATTCTCCTTTGGAATATGTGCGATACCCTTACACCCAATACTTTAAAATTATGAATTGCAAGTTTCAAAATAATGAAAACCTTTTGTTTGTGAATACCCCTTTGCAACCAATCTAGCCTTATATTTGTCTATACTACCATCTGATTTAAACTTGGGTTTATATATCCATTTTCATCCAATGGGATTTTTATGTTGAGGCAATTCAGTCAATTCCCAAGTATTGTTTTTCATTATAGATTCATATTCTTCCTCCATTGCATTTCACCATTCATCATGTTCATTTGCTTCATCAAAACTCATGGGTTCTATGAAATTTGAAATGTTACTCATTAGGCCATATTCTTTATACCTCTCAGGGAGCCGTACCTGTCGTGAAGATCTTCTCAATTGATTATCTTCCTCCCCACTTTGTGAATATCTGTCTTCGCCTCTAGGTGAACTGTGACTGCTTGAATTGTCCATATCATTGATTCCTTGTTGTTGTTGTTGTTGTCACTGCGGTTGTGCTGCTGTTATGGTGGATGTTGTTTTTGTTTCTCTTCTTTAAATCCTTCATCAATAAGTCTATGCCATTCCTCGTGATTGTTGTAGTCATGATTTCCTGCTTCCTATTCATGGAAAAGTACATCTCTACCTGCAAATACTTTGTGAGTAGATGGATAAAACAATTTGTATGCTTTGAATTCAGAATAGTACCCAATGAAAACACATTTAATGGATTTAGCATCCAATTTTTGCCTATTCTTCTTTGGAATATGTGCAAAATCCTTACACCTAAATACTTTCAAATTATGAACTACAGGTTTGGAACCATACAAGGCTTCGAAAGGAGTAACATTCTCAAGACACCTTGTTTGACTTCTATTCTTTAAATAAACTGTAGTATTTATGGCTTCAACCCAAAATGCATTCGAGAGATTCTTACCTTTCATCATACTACGTGCACACTCTTCCATAGTTCTGTTTTTCCTTTCAATGACTTTGTTCTGTTGTGGAGTGTGAGGTATTGTAAATTGTTGTACTATTCCATGATATTTTCAACATTTGTTGAGGTCATTTGATTTATACTCTCCCCCTTGATCTGAATGAAGGATTTTGATGGATTTTCCTTTCTCCTTTTCCACCATGGTTCTGAATTCCTTATAGTACTTGAAGACATCACTTTTGCTTCTAAGAAAGTAAATCCATGTGTATCTCTTTCAATCATCAATAAATAACAGAAAGTAAAATGCACCTCCTAAAGACCTAGTCTGCATAGGCCCACAAACATTAGTATGCACAAGATCTAACACATCTCTCTTTTCCTTATCATGATTAGAGGGGAATTCATCTTTGCGCATCTTTCCTAATGCACATCCATCACACACAACATTCTAATTCTTCAACTGCCTCTCTTCCATGAACTGCCTCCTCTGCCTCTTTTGCCTGGTCTCCCTCACAAGGATCTCTTATTTGAACACAGTGCCAAATCTGTACTGTGAGGCTTCAGATTCCCGTGCCTCTCTTCCTCTTGCAACAAAATACCTGTCATTTCTTCAAACGTAGGAGGTTTCTCCCTTGCAGCGAGACCTGTTATGAACATATGATAATCTTCTAGCATATCATTTAAGGTAATAGTGACAAGATCAGTGTTGGAAACAGTTTCCCCTATATTTACTAGCTTGTCCTTCACCTCTTTAATACGAACCAAAAATGAACTAACAAATTCATTTCCATCCATCTTAATGCCTAGCAATTTAGTTTTCAGGAACATAATGTGACTTGTGTTGCTAGTTTCATACAATGCTTTAAGCGTTGTCCACGTTGCGACAAAATTTGTAGCTTCTCTAATATGTGGAACTATGTTATCTTTAATTGACATGCACAACAATACCTTTGCCTTGTTTTCGCGCTTCTCCCAATCTTGGATCTGTGTTTTTGTCTCACCTGCAGCCACATCATGTTTCACTTCAGTTCCCTTCGCAATGATCCAGACACCATAGCCTTACATGAGTGTCTACATCTTGAATTTCCAGTTAATGAAATTCGATCCATCTAACTTGTTGGCTTCGTTGAGGTAGGTCTCTCCCAGCAGATTCACCATCGCTGTAATTTAGTCTCTGGAAGTGAATAACCAAGGATGTGAAACTTTCTATCGCTCTGACTTCGGATACCACCGATCCGTCTTAATATTGACTCTCAACTTTCTTAAGAGAAAACCTTAAAAACAAAACATCCTTAACAACACTTTATATATTAAAAAATAATATAAATTTCTTAAAAAAAGAAACTTTTCCCGTTTTTTTTTTTGTTTTTAAATACACACGTCCACTTTAATAAAAAAAGTGAATAACTCCCTTTTCACTTCACGCTTTAATAAAAAAATATCCACCACTTTAATAAACTTAAGTGAGCTTCAAACTCCATGCATGCAAGATATATAAACTTCACGCATTGAAACTCCAAGGATGCAAATTAAACCTTCACGATTTTCTTAAGAAATCATGCATTAAGGAAATCGTGTGCCACACAACACTCTTCACTATTTCTCACAGATTACAAACCTTAAAAAAATTCTTGAAGGAGAGGTCTCCTTTGACCAACAAAATCGTGCCTCTCTCTACTAACCTCGCGACTCAACAAAGATACTAACCTCACGACTCAACAAAGATCGTGACCCAAAGAAACTTCACGCTGACCAAAAACTTCACCTAATCACCAAAATGAAATGATCGGCGCTCCTCAGATTCTCTAAGGGAGGCGTTAACACTCCTATTCAATGGCAGATGGTGCATTGGGTGGAATTCACAATGCCCTCTGCATGTGGAATAGGGAGCATCGGCACTCAACGCTCCTGAATTCATACAGAGGGAGTGCGAGGAGCCCGTAAATATTAATTTCGAAAGTGTGAGTGAGTTGATGCTCTCTAACAATGGGTAGGGGGGGCGCCGATGAATTTTTATCAAATCAAATTGAGATCTCATGCTTTGGACTCACCTCAGAGAGTTGGATCTCCAACGCTGCTCTGATACCAACTTAAAATATGAGAAAACAACACACACAGGTGAGGCTCACTCACTTCTCTATTGAATGAAAGACTGATTACATAATTATATAGGAAACTAACCTACTTAGTCGGTTACATGCAAACCATAGACAACTAGACTCTACAGACAATGAAGTAGACTTCAACTACAAACTAACTCTTAGAACTGACTCTTACTCCATTATTTCCAAGTCTCCCCCTTAATGGAGAATGGATTGACTTCTACACATAACATCTCCCTAAACAACTCAAACTTAATCCTTCCAAGAGGCTTAGTGAAAATATCAGCAACATTTTCACTAATATTACAATACATAAGAGATATTTCATTTCACTACAACTTTTCTCTAACAAAATGATATTGAGCATCAACATGCTTTGTTCTTGCATGAAAAATTGGATTATTCACCAGCTTGATTGAACTTTGATTATCACATTTGATCATCGTAGGTTCCTTTCGTTCTTCTCCAACATCTTGAAGAAGTCTTCTTAACCAAACAACTTCATAAGTTGTTGCACACAAGGCTTTATATTCTGCTTCAGTAGAAGACAAAGATACATTAGGCTTCTTTTTACTGCTCCATGAAACAACCCCGTATCCAATGCCAAACACATATCCAGTGGTTAATCTTCGATCATCCCGATTGTCATCCCAATCAAAATCTGAGTAACCTATCAACTCAACATCAGATGCATTTGTATATTTAATACCATAATCAAGTGTTCCTTTTAGATACCTAAGTACCGCCTTTGCTGCATTCCAATGGCTTTCTAGAGGTTTCTCCATAAACTGACTTAACACACTCACATAGTATGCGATATCAGGTTTGGTTGTGGTGAAATAATTTAAACTAACCACCATCTGACTATACATAGTGCCATTCACCTCCTTCGAACCAACACCACAAGAAAGTTTCACATTCGGTTGCATGGGAACAATAGAAGATTAACACTGATCCATTTTAAATCTCTTAAGTACTTCTCTGACAAACAAAAGTTTGGCCTGCATTTCTCCAAACTTCAAGCCCTATGCAGTAATGTAACTCACCATGATCTTTCATTTCAAAAACTTTTGACAACTACTCCTTGATTTCATCAATTAATTTCTCTGCATTTCCTGTAATTATCAAATCATCAACATATAAGGAATTCAATACTATATACCCCTGCTCATCAAATTTGGTATACAGATTTGGATCACTTTTTCTCCTCATAAAACCCTATTGAAGAAAGAAAGAGTCTATCTTCTCATACCATGACCTAGGTGCCTGTTTTAGTCCATACAATGCTCTCTTTAACTTAGACACTAAGTGTTCTTTCCCTTGTTCCACAAACCCTTCAAGTTCAGTAAGGTAAACCTCCTCCTTTAACTCACCATTCAAAAAAGCAGATTTAACATCTAATTGATGCAACTTCCAATGATACTTTGTAGCTAAAGCAACTAACAATCTGATAGTATTCAATTTAGCTACTGGTGCAAATGTTTCAGCATAATCAAAATCTTTTGTTTGTGAGTACCCCTTTGCAACCAATCTAGAATTATATTTGTCTATACTACCATCTGATTTAAACTTGGGTTTGTACATCCATTTGCATCCAATGGGATTTTTATGTTTAGGTAATTCAGTCAATTCCCAAGTATTGTTTTTCATTATAGATTCATATTATTCCTCCAGTGCATTTCACCATTCATCATGTTCATTTGCTTCATCAAAACTCATGGGGTCTATGATATTTGAAATGCTACTCATTAGGGCATAGTCTTTATACCTCTCATGGAGATGAAACTGTCGTGAAGATCTTCTCAACTGATTATCTTCCTCCCCACTTTGTGAATATTCGTCTTCGTCTCTAGGTGAACTGTGACTACTTGAATTGTCCATATCACCGAGTCCTTCTTGCTACTGTTATTGTCGCTGCCATTTTGGCTGCTATTGTGGTGGCTATTGTTGTTGCTGCTCTTCATTAACTCCTTCATAAAGAAGTCTATTACACTCCTCAAGACTATTGTAGTCATAATTTCATGCTTCCTGCTCATGCAAAAGTACATCTCTACTTGCAAATACTTTGTGAGTATATGGATCAAACAGTTTGTATGCTTTGAATTCAGAATAGTACCCAATGAAAATACATTTAATGGATTTAAGATCCCTTTTCTTCCTATTCTCCTTTGGAATATGTGCAAAATCCTTACACCCAAATACTTTCAAATTATGAACTACAAGTTTTGAACCATACAAGGCTTCAAAAGGAGTAACATTATCAAGACACCTTGTTGGACTTCTATTCTTTAAATAAATTGCAGTATTTATGGCTTTAGCCCAAAATGCATTCGAGAGATTTTTACCTTTCATCATACTACTAGCACACTCTACCAGAGTTTTGTTTTTCCTTCCAACGACTCTGTTCTGCCGTGGAGTGTGAGGTACTGTAAACTATTGTACTATTCCATGATCTTTGCAATATTTGTTGAAGTCCCTTGATTTATACTCTCCCCCTTGATCTGAATGGAGGATTTTGATGGATTTTCCTGCCCGCTTTTCCACCATGGTTTTGAATTCCTTAAAGTACTCGAAGACAACACTTTTTCTTCTAAGAAAGTAAACCCATGTGTATCTCATGCAATCATCAATAAATAACAGAAAGTAAAATGCACCTCCTAAATACCTAGTCTGCATGGGCCCGCAAACATCAATATGCACAAGATCTAACACATATCTCTTTTTCTTATCAGGATTAGAGGGGAATTCATCTTTGTGCATCTTTCCTAATGCACATCGATCACATGCAACATTCTCATTCTTTAACATGGGAAGTCCTTCAAGCATATTCTTTTTCTGTAATAACAATAAATCAAGATGATTGATGTGTCCATAAGTTTGATGCCAAAGAATAACTGTTGGAATAGTTGCAGAAGTCAGTGCGTGATGTGCTTTTTTGGTAACATCAAGTTTTTATAGGCCTCCTTCTCTGACTCCCGTTGCAACAGTTTTTAAATGGTTTAGCAGATCCTTCACTATGCAATGATTCTAGAAGAACTCAACCTTCAAGTCTTGATCTGTAATGGTGGACACAAAGATCAATTTTTTCTTTATTCCTGGCACATAAACAACATTGCAAATGTGAAGAATAGTACCATTTGACAATGTTATTGGAATGTCTATGTATCCCTTGATCTGATGAGCGCAGTCATCTTCAAGATATATGTTGGCTCCATTCTGTGTTTCCTTAAAATTAGTATACCACATCTTATTGCATATTATATGTAATGATCCTCCAGAATCCACAAACCAGGCATCAAAATCATCCATTTCAGCAGATAAAGAAACATTAGACACAAATAGCCTAAGATCCCGTGAATCAAAATTCGGGGGTTCATCAATATCATCTGAGATCTTGATTTGAATATTTTTCTGCATAATGACATGAATGTGTCCTAGGTTTATTCCTAGCCTCATCACTCTTCATCTTATGAGTGTCTTTAAAAATATGTCAAGTTCAACCACAATAAAAACAACTCTTTGAATCATTCTTCTTAGATTGTATACCTCGATTCAGCCTTGGAGATTGTCTTCTTTGCAATGAATCGCCTCTCTGCCATGACTTGCCTCCTCTTCCTCTTTTGCCTCGTCTCTCTCTCGAGGATCTCTTATTTGACCACAGTGGAAAATCTGTATTGTGAGGCTTCAGATTCCAGCGCTTCTCTTCCTCTTGCAGTAAAATACATGACAGTTCTTCAAACGTAGGAGGTTTCTCCCTTGCTGCGAGCCCTGTTATGTACATATGATAATCTTCTAGCATACCATTTAAGGTAATAGTGACCAGATCAGTGTTGGAAACAATTTCCCCTATATTTACTAACTTGTCTTTCACCTCTTTAATATGACCTAAAAATGAACTAATAGATTCATTTCCATCCATCTTAATGCCTAGCAATTTAGTTTTCGGGAACATAACACGATTTGTGTTTCTAGTTTCATACAATGCTTTAAGCGTTTTACACGTTGCAGTAGAAGTTGTAGCTTCTCTAATATGTGGAATTATGCTATCTTTAACTGACATGTGCAACAATACCTTTTCCTTTTTTTTGCGCTTCTCCCAATCTTTGATCTGTGTTTATGTTGCACATGTAGCCGCTTCAGGTTTCACTTCAGTTCCCTTCACAATGTTCCAGACAACATAGCCTTCCATGAGCATCTACATCTTGAATTTCCAGTTAATGAAATTCGAGCCATCTAACTTGTTGGCTTCGTTGAGGTAGGTCTCTCCCAGTAGATTCGACATCACTGCAATTTAGTCTCTGCAAGTGAATAAGCAAGGATGTGAAACCTTATGTCACTCTTCCTTCAGATACCACCGATCCGTCTCAATCTTGTCTCTCAACTTTCTTAAGAGAAAACCTTAAAAACAAAAAATCCTTAACACCACTTTATATATTAAAAAATAATATAAATTTCTTAAAAAAAGAAACTTTTCCCTCTTTTTTTTTTTAAAAATACACACATCCACTTTAATAAAAAAAGTGAATAACTCCCTTTTCACCTCACGCTTTAATAAAAAAATATCCACCACTTTAATAAAATTAAGTGAGCTTCAAACTCCAGACAAGCAAGCTATATAAACTTCACGCATGCAAACTCCAAGGATGAAAATTAAACCTTCACAATTTGCTTAAGAAATCGTGCATTAAGGAAATCGTGTGCCACACAACACTCTTCTCTATTTCTCACAAATTACAAACCTTCAAAAAAGTCTTGAAGGAGAGGTCTCCTTTGACCAACAAAATCGTGCCTCTCTCTACTAAGGTCATGACTCATCAAAGATCACGACCCAAAGAAACTTCACGCTAACCACAACTTCATGCTGACCACAAACTTCACTCCTCAGATTCGCTAAGGGAGGCATTAAAACTCCTATTCAATGGCAGTTGGTGCACTGGGCAGAATTCACAAGGCCCTCTGCATGTGGAATAGGGAGCGTCGACGCTCAACGCTCCTGAATGCATATAGAGGGAGCGTGAGGAGCCCGAAAATCTTAATTTCAAAAGTGTGAGTGCGTCGACGCTCTCTAACACTGGGTAGGGGTGGCACCAATGATTGTTTCTCAAATCAAATCGAGAACTTGTGCTTTGGATCTCACCTCAGAGAGTTGGATCTCCAACGATGCTCTTATACCAACTTAAAATATGAGAAAACTGTTGATACTGAGAGGGGGGTGAATCAGTATCAAGTACAATTTAAAATATTTTTCAACTTATACTTAAACCATTCAACTATATCCAATGAGAAATGAACAATAGTATAAGAGTTACACCAATACACCACAATACACCATGCACAATATATAAGAAATAATCAATAGTTATTGTTCAAGTGAAATAATGACTTCCAAAGGTAGCTACAACTTCCAAATGTAAAGGGAGGGATAAATGTCCAAGAGGAAGATACAATCCCCCAATATCAAGAGAGAGTTGAACTCTCCATCCTTGCCCCTTCCTTCCACCCAAGAATATATGAGAGATAATAAAACTTTGCATTAAATCATCACCATCAACCAATCATCACATAGAACCTGATAATGCTTCCTGATAATTCTTCAATTTCTACAATTCTTCAATTCTTAGAGTACTCTGATCCTTTATATAATATTACTCAATGTATTCTCTGAAACTCCTCCAATTTCCACTCCTTGAATCCTCCCCAAAAAGAAGTTATAGAAAGAATGGTAGGCTTTATTCAATTCTGGTCTATTCAGGAGACTGAACTTGTACAGCATGCCCTGCGCTCAATATTTAACATCCGATTCTAAAAATTGCACACAAGAAACCAAAGTTTGTACTATTTCCAATGAAATTTTCCCCACGTCATTTGGATTCTCGATGAAGAATTTATGACTGTTTTACCCAGAACACCTGTTTATTGACTAACTTCATGACTGGTCACAAACCCTATCTTCCACAGAGTGTATCTCCATAATTATAGAAAATCAAGAGCTTAAATTTTTACCAGAGGTACCTTGATATGTCTTCTCAATACCATATTGATTTCACCATATGAATCATTCTAGAAAAAAAGTTATAGCAAAAATGGTAAAATGACCTGAAAATAACATACCTTATAATACATCACCAAAAGACTTCATCCTCCCTTGAAATCCGGCCTTATTTGCTTCTTATTTCCTCTGATATTCAACTTGTATCAAAATGAATGTATAATGATGCTTATTTATACCATTTATTTCACTTCATTTTAACATTAGGTCTGACCTCACACTTTCTTATTTTGTAATTCTTTTCTTTAATGATCCTCAGGGCCTACATGTACTTCCTTCTTCAATTCACTTTGTCATCTTCAAAAATTAATTTCTCCTCAACCATGAGGATCCACGTGACGTGCCACATACCAATGGAAACAACATGATGTATACTATCCATTCATGGGTGTTTTATATGGATGTGCATTGTCCTTCATGTCCAAATACCTTTATCAATCTTGTGGTCCAAAACCCATGACTAGGGTTGACATCAATGACAACAACCAATCTTCCAACCAAAAAATCACAAACAGGTGAGGCTACACTCACTTCTCTATTTAGTGAAAGACCAATTACATAATTATGTAGGAAACTAACCTACTTAGTCGGTTACATGCAAACCACAGACAACTAGACTCTACAGACAGTGAAGTAGACTTCAACTACGAACCGACTCTTACTCCATTATTTCCAAGTCCCCCCCTTAATGGAGAACGGATTGACTTCTACACCTAACATCTCCCTAAACAACTCAAACTTAATCTTTCCAAGTGGTTTAGTGAAAATATCAACAACATTTTCACTAGTATTACAATACATAAGAGCTATTTCATTTGATTGCAACTTTTCTCTAACAAAATGATATTGAGCATCAACATGCTTTGTCCTTGCATGAAAAATCGGATTATTCGCCAGATTGATTGAACTTTCCTTATCACATTTGATCATCGTAGCTTCCTTTCATTCTTCTCCAACATATTGAAGAAGTATTCTTAACGAAACAACTTCACAAGTTGTTGCACACAAGGCTTTATATTTTGCTTCAATAGAAGACAAAGATACAGTAGGCTACTTTTTAATGCTCCATGAAACAACCCTGCATCCAATGCCAAACGCATATCCAGTGGTTGATCTTCGATCATTCAGATCATCAGCCAATCAAAATCTGAGTAACCTATCAACTTAACACCATATGCATCAGTATATTTAATACCATAATCAAGTGTTCCTTTTAGGTACCTGAGTACCGTCTTTGCTGCATTCCAATGGATTTATAGAGGTTTCTCCATAAACTGACTTAACACACTCGCAGAGTATGCAATATCAGGTCTGGTTGTGGTGAGATAATTCAAACTACCCACCATTTTCTATACATAGTTCCATTCACCTCCTTCGAACCATCACCACAAGAAAGTTTCACATTCTGCTGGATGTGAACAATAGAAGATTTACACTGATCCATTTTAAATCTCTTAAGTACTTCTCTGACATACTTACTCTGACAAACAAAAGTTTGGCCTACATTTCTCCAAACTTCAAGCCCTAGGCAGTAATTTAACTCACCAAGATCTTTCATTTCAAAAATTTTTGACAACTGCTCCTTGATTTCATCAATTAATTTCTCTGCATTTCTTGTAATTATCAAATTATCAACATATAAGGAAATCAATACTATATACCCCTGTTCATCAAATTTGGTATACATATTTGGATCACTTTTGCTCCTCATAAAACCCTGTTGAAGAAAGAAAGAGTATATCTTCTCATACTATGACCTAGGTGCATGTTTTAGTCCATACAATGCTTTCTTTAACTTACTGATCAAAATCTGGACCAGGGTCAAATTTTAGCTCAAAAATCAAAGTTCTCAGAATTTCCTCAAAACGAACAGGAGCATAGCCCTCGTCGTCACGAACCCAACGCAACTCGTTTCGTCTCAAACAGACATCAGGAGCGAGAGATATCGCGATCTGTTCGAATCGCCAAACAGGTAAAAAAAATGGACGCTGACTGTGCAATCCGTACAGTCCGTATGGATGCTTACGTGGCATGATCGTACGCTGACGTGGTAGAGGTGACATGGCAGAGCTGAGTTGGCACATGCTGACGTGACAGTTTCAGATTGGTAGATTTGGGCGAATCATTTGTCGACACGTGGCATCATTTTTGGCAAATGGTGTGGTGCCACGTGGCACCATGGCAATGGTTTATTGGTTCAAAATTTATGGAGTCTGTGGGAATCGAACCCCGGACCTCCCCCTTTGGCTTCGTGCTTTGGTAGAGTGTGGGCTACCACTAGCCCACACGGTGTTTCTTCTTAACAATATGTATTTACATTTATTTAAATTAAAGTTTTTGTATATTGGCGCGAGGTTCGGGCTGGGGCTTAGCCCCAGCCCGTGGTTGCATTATACACCATATGACCATTGTATACACGGAGTGCGGGTTTTGGTATTACAATGAACTTTAGCCCTGGACGTATGTATTTGATATATGACCATAACATATGTTGTATGCGCGGGAATTTGGTTAGAATTTTGGTTAAGCCCGTGGTTATTTTATATGACCGACGGTTAGACCCTTGGCGCCACTTGTCATTGTTTTATAAATGGAGCCCCCTTTTGCTATTGCGCGAGGTCTTATGGAAGACCCATGTGCCCGTGGTCTTGGCGGTTAGGGGCTGGCATGCCCCTAACTATTCGATGGTTTGCACCGTTTTTCGGTTATGTGTCAGTGCTGGGTTTAAACATGAATTTGGAGCATGTTCTTGGTTGAAGCACACAAAGGTGCGTTTTGGCGAACCAGAGCCAACAAGCTTGAAGGAAGAGGATGGCAGGAGGCCTATCTTTCTCATTTTTTGGCCGATTGAGGTGTCGTAAAATCCCAGCTAGGGGTTTTTGGACGTCTCGAATCCATTGGCACTGTTATCAAAGCCATTTGAAGACTTATTTTGCAGGTTTTTAGCCATTGAAGTTTCAGCAAGCTCCAGGGAACTTGAAGCCCTCATTGATTGAGGATATGTTTTGGTGAGTCCAAGTTTGTTTTCTGTGACTAAATAGTCATTTTTGGATAATTGTTATGCTCTGAACACATTGTCACAGGTTTCAGAGGCTTTTGAGGACTGTTACATGTGTTTTTTCCATATAGAAGCTCATGGAAGCTTAAAGCCACATGTAGAAGAGGTCATGCCCGGATGAGCCATGATCCATTTTCAGAGTTTTATTAGTCATTTTTGGGGTTTTTATGTGTTCTGATCCCAATGGTACAGTCATATTTTCTATTGGAGTTGAGCAACGACTTGTAAAAGAATCTTTGACAAATTAATCCCAGAGAGCCAAGTCCATTGATGGAGGCTCAAGGAGATGTAGCCCGGAGAGGGGTGAACTCCTTTATCATGTTGTTACTGTTGTGAGTGTTTGCTGGTTTTTATTTGCTGCAAGTTATTTTTGCTTTTGTATTGATGAAAACAACATATTTAATCTTGCAAAGACCTCACACATAAGCAGTTAAAGAAAGCATGAACTTAACACATAATTCATCTTGCATATTTTAACACATGAAGCAAGGTCCTGTAAAGTTTATTTTATTGAAGTAGAGGGTGCTTGCATATCATAACAAGTCAAACTTCTATTTTCAGATCACCTACACACTAAGTGTTATTTCCCTTGTTCCCCAAACCCTTCATGTTGATTAAGGTGGATGTTGCTCTTCTTTAACTCCTTCATCAAGAATTATATGCCATTCCTCATGACTGTTGTAGTCACGATTTCCTGTTTCGTGCTCATCCAAAAGTACATCTCTACTTGCAAATACTTTGTGAGTAGATGGATCAAATAGTTTGTATGCTTTGAATTCAGAACAATACCCAATGAAAATACATTTAATGGATTTAGCATCCAATTTCTTCCTATTCTCCTTTGGAATAGGTGCAAAAACCTTACACCCAAATACTTTCAAATTATGAACTGCAGGTTTGGAACCATACAAAGCTTTGAAAGGAGTAACATTATTAAGACACCTTGTTGGAATTTTATTCTTTAAATAAATTGCAGTATTTATGGCTTCAACCCAAAACGCATTCGAGAGATTCTTACCATTCATCATATTGTGTGCACACTCTACCAGAGTTCTATTTTTCCTTTCAATGACTCTGTTCCGCTGTGGAGTGTGAGGTACTGTAAACTGTTGTACTATTCCATGATATATGCAATATTTGTTGAAGTCCCTTGATTTATACTCTCCCCCTTGATCTGAATGGAGGATTTTGATGGATTTTCTTGTCTGATTTTACACTATGGTTCTGAATTTCTTAAAGTACTCGAAGACATCACTTTTTCTTCTAAGAAAGTAAACCCATTTGTATCTTGTGAAATCATCAATAAATAACAGAAAGTAAAATGCACCTCCTAAAGACCTAGTCTGCATAGGCCCACAAACATTAGTATGCAAAAGATCTAACACATCTCTCTTTTTCTTATCAGGATTAGAGGGGAATTCATCTCTGTGCATCTTTCCTAATGCACATCCACCACACACAACATTCTCATTCTTTAACATGTGAATTCCTTAAACCATATTCGTTTTCTATAATAACAATAAATCAGGATGATTGATGTGTCCATACCTTTGATGCCAAAGAATATCTCTTGGCATAGTTGCAGAAGTCAGTGCGTGATGTGCTTTTCTAGTAACATCAAGTTTGTATAGGCCTCCTGCTCTGACTCCCGTTGAAAAAAAATTTAAATGGTCCAAAAGATCCTTCACTATGCAATGATTCTTGAAGAACCCAACCTTCAAGTCATGATCTGTAATGGTGGACACAGAGATCAATTTTTTCTTTATTCCTGGCACATAAACAACATTGCAAATGTGAAGAATAGTACCATTCGAAAATGTCACAGGAATGTCTTCGTATCCCTTGATCTGATGAGCACGGTCATCTCCAAGATATATGCTGGCTCTATTCTGTGTTTCTTTAAAATTAGTATACTGCATCTTATTGCATTTCATATGTATTGATGCTCCAGAACCCACAAACTAGGCATCAGAATCATCCATTTTAGCAGATAAAGTAGTGTTAGACACAAACATCCTAAGATCCTGTGAATCAAAATTCGAGGGTTCATCAATATCATCAATAGCAATAAATAATCATAGATCTTGATTTGAATATTTTTCTGCATAATGACTTGAATGTGTTCTAGGTTTATTCCTAGCATCATCACTCTTCTTCTTATGAGAGTCTTTAACAATATGTGCAGCTTAGCCACAATAAAAACAACTCTTTGAATCATTCTTGTTAGATTGCATACCTTGATTCGGCCTTGGATATTGTCTTCTCTGTGATGAACTACCTCTCTTCCATGAAATGCCTCCTCTGCCTCTTTCTCATGGTCTCCCTCTCGAGGATCTCTTATTTGACCACAGTGCCAAATCTGTATTGTGAGGCTTCAGATTCCTGTGCCTCTCTTCCTCTTGCAACAAAATACTTGTCAGTTCTTCAAACGTAGGAGATTTCTCCCTTGCTGCAAGACCTGCTATGAACATATGATAATCTTCTAGCATACCATTTAAGGTAATAGTGACTAGATCAATGTTGGAAACAATTTCCCCTATATTTACTAGCTTGTCTTTCACCTCTTTAATATGACCCAAAAATGAACTAACAGATTCATTTCCATCCATCTTAATGCCTAACAATTTAGTTTTCAGGAACATAATGTGATTTGTGTTGCTAGTTTCATACAATGCTTTAAGCGTTGTCCACGTTGCAACAGAAGTTGTAGCTTCTCTAATATGTGGAATTATGCTATCTTTAATTGACATGTGCAACAATACCTTTGCCTTGTTTTCACGCTTCTCCCAATATTGGATCTATGTTGTTGTTGCACCTGCAGTCGCATCAGGTTTCACTTCGGTTCCCTTCGCAATGCTCCAGACGCCATAGCCTTCCATGAGCGTCTACATCTTGAATTTCTAGTTAATGAAATTCGAGCCATCTAAATTGTTGGCTTCGTTGAGGTAGGTCTCTCGCAGCAGATTCACCATCGTTGCAATTTAGTCTCTGTAAGTGAATAACCAAGGATCTGCAACTTTTTGTCGCTCTGCCTTCGGATACAACATGCCCATCTGAATCTTGTCTCAACGCTTTCTTAAGAGAAAACCTTAAAAACAAAAAATCCTTAACACCACTTTATATATTAAAAATTAATATAAATTTCTTAAAAAAAGAAACTTTTCCCTTCTTTTTTTTTTTAATACACACATCCACTTTAATAAAAAAAAGTGAATAACTCCCTTTTCACCTCACACTGTAATAAAAAAATATCCACCACTTGAATAAACTTAAGTGAGCTTCAAACTCCACGCATGCAAGCTATATAAACTTCAAGCATGCAAACTCCAAGTTTGCAAATTAAACCTTCATGATTTGCTTAAGAAATCGTGGATTAAGGAAATCATGTGCCACACAACACTCTTCACTATTTCTCACAGATTACAAACCTTCAAAAAATTCTTGAAGGAGAGGTCTCCTTTGACAAACAAAATCATGCCTCTCTCTACTAAGCTCACGACTCAGCAAATATTGTGACCCAAAGAAACTTCACGCTGACCACAACTTCATGCTGACCACAAACTTCACCAAAATGAAATGGTCGATGCTCCTCGGATCCTCTAAGGGAGGCGTTAAAGATCCTATTCAATGGAAGTTGGTGCGTTGGGTGGAATTCATGACGCCCTTTGTGTGGAATAGGAAGCGTCGATGCTCAGCACACCTGATTGCATACATAGGGAGTGCGAGGAGCCTAAAAATCTTAATTTCAAAAGTGTGAGTGCGTTGATGCTCTCTAACACCGGGTAGGGGGTGCAGCGGTGATTTTTTCTCAAAGCATATCGAGATCTCGTGCTTTGGATCTTGCCTAAGAGAGTTGGATCTCCAACGCTACTCTGATACCAACTTAAAATATGAGAAAACAACACACATAGGTGAGGCTACACTCACTTCTCTATTGAATGAAAGACTGGTTACATAATTATATAGGAAACTAACCTACTTAGTCGGTTACATGCAAACCATAGACAACTAGACTCTACAGACAGTGAAGTAGACTTCAACTATGAACTGACTCTTACTCCATTATTTCCAACTCTCCCCCTTAATGGAGAATGGATTGACTTCTACACCTAACATCTCCCCAAACAACTCAAACTTAATCTTTCCAATAGGCTTAGTGAAAATATCAACAGAATTTTCACTAGTATTACAATATATAAGAGCTATTTCATTTAACTGCAACTTTTCTCTAACAAAATGATATTGAGCATCAACATGCTTTGTTATTGCATGAAAAATCAGGTTATTCACCATATTGATTGAACGTTGATTATCACATTTGATCATCATAGGTTCCTTTCATTCTTCTCCAACATCTTGAAGAAGTCTTCTTAACCAAACAACTTCACAAGTTGTTGCACACAAGGCTTTATATTCTGCTTCAAGAGAAGACAAAGATAGAGTAGGTTGATTTTTACTGCTCCATGAAACAACCCTAGATCCAATGCCAAACACATATCCAGATTGTCAGCCCAATCCGAATCTGAGTAACCTATCAACTCAACATCATATGCATCTGTATATTTAATACCATAATCAAGTGTTCCTTTTAGATACATGGGTATTGCCTTTGTTGCATTCCAATGGATTTCTAGAGGTTTCTCCATAAATTGACTTAACACACTCATAGAGTATGCAATATCGGGTCTAGTTGTGGTGAGATAATTCAAACTACCCACCATCTGTCTATACATAGTGCCATTCACCTCCTTCGAACCATCACCACAAGAAAGTTTCACATTCTGCTGCATGGGAACAATAGAAGATTTACACTGATCCATTTTAAATCTCTTAAGTACTTCTCTGACATACTTACTCTGACAAACAAAAATATTTCCTACATTTCTCCAAACTTCAAGCCCTAGGCAATAATGTAACTCACCAAGATCTTTCATTTCAAAAACTTTTGACAAATTCTCCTTTATTTCATCAATTAATTTCTCTGCATTTCTTGTAATTATCAAATTATCAACATATAAGGAAATCAATACTATATACCCCTGCTCATCAAATTTGGTATACAGATTTGGATCAATTTTTCTCCTCATAAAACCTTGTTGAAGAAAGAAAGAGTCTATCTTCTCATACCACGACCTATGTGCATTTTTTAGTCCATACAATGCTTTCTTTAACTTACACACTAAGTGTTCTTTCCCTTATTCCACAAACCCTTCAGGTTGAGTAAGGTAAAACTCCTCCTTTAACTCACCATTCAAAAATGTAGATTTAACATCTAATTGGTGCACCTTCTAATGATACTTTGTAGCTAAAGCAATTAACAATCTGATAGTATTCAATTTAGCTATTGGTGCAAATGTTTCAGCATAATCAATACCTTATGTTTGTGAATACCCCTTTGCAACCAATCTATCCTTATATTTGTCTATACTACCATCTGATTTAAACTTGGGTTTGTATATCCATTTGCATCCAATGGGATTTTTATGTTTAGGAAATTCAGTCAATTCCCAAGTATTGTTTTTCATTATAGATTCATATTCTTCCTCCATTTCATTTCGCCATTAATCATGTTCATTTGCTTCATCAAAACTCATGGGTTCTATGACATTTGAAATGCTACTCATTAGCGCATAGTCTTTTTACCTCTCCAGGAGTTGAACCTGTCGTGAAGATCTTCTCAACTGATTATATTCCTCCCCACTTTGTGAAGATCTGTCTTCTCCTCTAAGTGAACTGTGACTGCTTGAATTGTCCATATCACTCAGTCCTTCTTGTTTCTATTGTTGTCGTTGTGGTTGTGGCTACTGCTATTCTTTAACTCCTCCATCAAGAAGTCTATGCCATTCCTCATGACTATTGTAGTCATGATTTCCTACTTCCTTCTCATGGAAAAGTACATCTCTACTTGCAAATACTTTGTGAGTAGATGGATCAAATAGTTTGTATGCTTTGAATTCAGAATAGTACCCAATGAAAATACATTTAATGGATTTAGTATCCAATTTCTTCCTATTCTCCTTTGGAATATGTGCAAAATCTTACACTTGGATACTTTTAAATTATGAAATGAAAGTTTGGAACCATACAAGGCTTCGAAAGGAGTAACATTATCAAAACACCTTGTTGGACTTCTATTCTTTAAATAAACTGGAGTATTTATGGCTTTAGCCCAAAATGCATTCGAGAGATTCTTACCTTTCATCATACTGCATGCACACTCTACCAGAGTTCTGTTTTTCCTTTCAGCGACTCCGTTCTCCTGTGGAGTGTGAGGTACTATAAACTGTTGTACTATTCCATGCTCTTTGCAATATTTGTTGAAGTCCCCTGATTTATACTCTCCCCCTTGATCTGAACGGAGGATTTTGATGGATTTTCATGTTTTCTTTTCCACCATGGTTCTGAATTCCTTAAAGTACTCGAAGACATAACTTTTTCTTCTAAGAAAGTAAACCCATGTGTATCTCGTGCAATCATCAATAAATAACAGAAAGTAAAATGCACCTCCTAAATACCTAGTCTGCATAGGCCCACAAACATTAGTATGAACAATATCTAACACATCTCTCTTTTTCTTATCAGGATTAGAGGGGAATTCATCTTTGTGCATCTTTCCTAATGCACATCCAGCACATGGAACATTCTCATTCTTTAACATGGGAAGTCCTTCAACCATATTTGTTTTCTGTAATAACAATAAATCATGATGATTGATGTGTCCATAACTTTGATGCCAAAGAATCTATGTTGGCATTGTTGCAGAAGTCAGTGTGTGATGTGCTTTGCTAGTAACATCAATTTTGTATAGGCTTTCTGGTCTGACTCCCGTTGCAACAGTTTTGAAATGGTCCAACAGATCCTTCACTATGCAATGATTCTTGAAGTTTTCAACCTTCAAGTCCTGATCTGTAATGGTGGACACAAAGATCAATTTTTTCTTTATTCCTGGCACATAAAAAACATTGTGAATGTAATGAATAGTACCATTCGATAATGTCACAGGAATGTCTTCCTATCCCTTGATCTGATGAACGTGTTCATCTCCAAGATATATGCTGGCTCCATTCTATGTTTCTTCAAAATTATTATACCACATCTTATTGCATGTCATATGTACTGATGCTCTAGAATCCACAAACCAGGTATCGATCATCTGTTTCAACAGATAAATCAACGTTATACACAAACAACCTAAGATCACATGAATCAAAATTCGGGGGTTCATCAATATCATGAATAGAAATAAATAATCTGAGATCTTGATTTGAATATTTTTCTGCATAATGACCTGAATGTGTTCTAGGTTTATTCCTAACCTCATCACTCTTCTTCTTATGACAGTCTTTAACAATATGTCTAGTTCGACCACAATAAAAACAACTCTTTGAATCATTCTTGTCAGATTGCATACCTTGATTCGGCCTTGGAGATTGTCTTCTTTGTGATGAACTGCCTCTCTGCCATGAACTGCCTCCTTTGCCTCTTTCGCCTGCTCTCCTTCTCGAGGATCTCTTATTTGACCACAGTGCCAAATCTGTATTGTGAGGCTTCAGATTCTCGCGCCTCACTTCCTCTTGCAACAAAATACCTGTCAGTTCTTCAAACGTAGGAGGTTTATCCCTTGCTTCAAGACTTGTTATAAACATATGATAATGTTCTAGCATACCATTTAAGGTAATAGTGACCAGATCAGTGTTGGAAACAATTTCCCCTATATTTACTAGCTTTTCTTTCACCTGTTTAATACGGCCCAAAAATGCACTAACAAAAAATTCATTTCCATCCATCCTAATGCCTAGCAATTTAGTTTTTAGGAACATAATGCGATTTGTGTTACTAGTTTCATACAATGCTTTAAGCGTTGTCCACGTTGCAGCAGAAGTTGTAGCTTCTCTAATATGTGGAATTATGCTATCTTTAACTGACATATGCAACAATACCTTTGCCTTGTTTTCACACTTCTCCCAATCTTGGATCTATGTTGTTATCACACCTACAGCAACATCAGGTTTCACTTCAGTTCCCTTGGTAGTTTTCCAAACACCATAGCCTTCCATGAGCACCAACATCTTGAATTTCCAGTTAATGAAATTCGATCCATCTAACTTGTTGGCTTCGTTGAGGTAGGTCTCTCCCAACAGATTCGTCATCACTGCAATTTAGTCTCTACAAGTGAATAACCAAGGATGTGCAACTTTCTGTCGCTCTGCCTTCGGATACCACCGATCCATCTCAATCTCGTCTCTCATCTTTCTTAAGAGAAAACCTTAAAAACAAAAAATCCTTAACACCACTTTATAAATTAAAAAATAATATAAATTTCTTAAAAAAAAAAACTTTTCCTTTTTTTTTTTTTGTTAAATAGACACATCCACTTTAATAAAAAAAGTGAATAACTCCCTTTTCACCTCATGCTTTAATAAAAAAATATCCACTAATTTAATAAACTTAAGTGAGCTTCAAACTCCATGCATGCAAGCTATATAAAATTCATGCATGCAAACTCCAAGCATGCAAATTAAACCTTCATGATTTGCTTAAGAAATCATGCATTAAGGAAATCGTGTGTAGCACAACACTCTTCACTATTTCTCACAGATTAAAACCTTCAATTTTTTTTTGAAGGAGAGGTCTCCTTTGACCAACAAAATCGTGCCTCTCTCTACTAAGCTCGTGACTCAACAAAGATCGTGACCCAAAGAAACTTCACGCTGACCACAAACTTCACCAAATCACCAAAATGAAATGGTCAGTGCTCCTCAGATTCACTAAGGGAGGCGTTAACGCTCCTATTCAATGGCAGTTAGTGCACTGAGATGAATTCACAACACCCTTTGTGTGTTGAATAGGGAGCTTTGACACTCAGTGCTCTTGAATGCATACAAAGGGAGCGTGAGGAGCCTGAAAATATTAATTTCGAAAGTGTGAGTGCGTCGACGTTCTCTAACACTGGGTAAAAGGGGCGCCGGTGATTTTTTCTCAAATTAAATCGAGATCTCGTGCTTTGGATCTCATCTCACAGAGTTGGATCTCCAACGCTGCTCTGATACCAACTTAAGAGAAAACAACACACACAGGTGAGGCTACACTCACTTCTCTATTGAATGAAACATTGATTACATAATTATATAGGAAACTAACCAACTTAGTCGGTTACATGCAAACCACAGACAACTAGACTCTACAAACAGTGAAGTAGACTTCAACTACGAAGTGACTCTTACTCCATTATTTTCAAGTCTCCCCCTTAATGGAGAATGGATCGAATTCTACACCTAACATCTCCCTAAACAACTCAAAATTAATCTTTCCAAGAGGCTTAGTGAAAATATCAACAACATTTTCACTAGTATTACAATACATAAGAGCTATTTCATTTGATTGCAACTTTTCTTTAACAAAATTATATTGAGCATCAACATGCTTTGTTCTTGCAAGAAAAATCGGATTATTCGCTAGCTTGATTGAACTTTCATTACCACATTTGATCATCATAGGTTCCTTTCATTCTTCTCCAACATCTTGAAGAAGTCTTCTTAACCAAACAACTTCACAAGTTGTTGCACACAAGGATTTATATTCTCCTTCAGTAGAAGACAAAGATACAGTAGGCTGCTTTTTACTGCTCCATGAAACAACCTCTGATCCAATGCCAAACACATATCTATTGGTTGATCTTCGATCATCTGGATTGTCAGCCCAATCAGAATATGAGTAACCTGTCAACTCAACATCAGATGCATTTGTATATTTAATACCATAATCAAGTGTTCCTTTTAGATACCTGAGTACCACCTTTGTTGCATTCCAATGGGATTCTAGAGGTTTCTCCATAATCTGACTTAACATACTCACAAAGTATGCAATATCAGGTCTGGTTGTGGGGAGATAATTCAAACTACCCACCATCTGTCTATACATAGTGCCATTCACCTCCTTTGAACCATCACCACAAGAAAGTTTCACATTCTTTTGCATGGGAACAATAGAATATTTACACTAATCCATTTTAAATCTCTTAAGTACTTCTCTGACATACTTACTCTGACAAACAAAAGTTTGGCCTACATTTCTCCAAAATTCAATCCCTAGGCAGTAACGTAACTCACCAAGATCTTTCATTTCAAAAACTTTTGACAATTGATCCTTGATTTCATCAATTAATTTCTCTGCATTTCCTGTAATTATCAAATCATCAACATATAAGGAAATCAATACTATATACCCCTATTCATCAAATTTGGTATACAAATTTGGATCACTTTTCCTCCTCATAAAACCACGTTGAAGAAAGAAAGAGTCTATCTTCTCATACCATGACCTAGGTGCATGTTTTAGTCCATACAATGCTTTCTTTAACTTACACACTAAGTGTTCTTTCCCTTGTTCCACAAACCCTTCAGGTTGAGTAAGGTAAACCTCCTCCTTTAACTCACCATTCAAAAATGCAGATTTAACATCTAATTGGTGCAGCTTCCAATGATACTTTGTAGCTAAAGCAACTAACAATCTGATAGTATTCAATTTAGCTACTGGTGCAAATGTTTCAACATAATCAATACCTTTTGTTTGTGAATACCCCTTTGCAACCAATCTAGCCTCATATTTGTCTATACTACCATCTGATTTAAACTTGGGTTTGTATATCCATTTGCATCCAATGGGATTTTTATGTTTAGGCAATTCAGTTAATTCCCAAGTATTGTTTTTCATTATAGATTCATATTCTTCCTCCATTGCATTTCACCATTCATCATGTTCATTTGCTTCATCAAAACTCATGGGTTTTATGACATTTGAAATGCTACTCATTAGGGCATAGTCTTTATACCTCTTAGGGAGTCAAACTTGTCATGAAGATCTTCTCAACTGATTATCTTCCTCCCCACTTTGTGAAGATCTACCTTCACCTCTAGGTGAACTGTGACTGCTTGAATTGTCCATATCACTTAGTCCTTCTTGTTGTTTTTGTTGTCGATGCGGTTGTGGTCGTTGATGTGGTGGGTGTTGTTGCTGCTCTTCTTTAACTCCTTCAACAAGAAGTCTATGCCATTCCTCATGACTGTTGTAGTCATCATTTCCCGTTTCCTGCTCATGGAAAAGTACATATCTACTTGCAAATACTTTGAGAGTAGATGGTTCAAACAATTTGTATGCTTTGAATTCAGAACAATATCCAATGAAAATACATTTAATGGATTTAGCATCCAATTTCTTCCTATTCTCCTTTGGAATATGAGCAAAAGCCTTACACCCAAATACTTTCAAATTATGAACTGTAGGTTTGGAACCATACAAGGCTTCGAAAGGAGTAACATTATCAAGACACCTTGTTGGACTTCTATTCTTTAAATAAACTGAAGTATTTATGGCTTAAGCCCAAAATTCATTTGAGATATTCTTACCTTTCATCATACTGCGTGCACACTCTATCAGAGTTTTGTTTTTCCTTTTAGCGACTCCATTCTGCTGTGGAGTGTGAGGTACTATAAATTGATGTACTATTCCACGATCTTTGCAATATTTGTTGAAGTCCCCTGATTTATACTCTCCCCCTTGATCTGAACGAAGGATTTTGATGGATTTTCCTGTCTACTTTTCCACCATGGTTCTAAATTCCTTAAATTACTCGAAGACATCACTTTTTCTTCTAAGAAAGTAAACCCATGTGTATCTCATGCAATTATCAATAAATAACATAAAGTAAAATGCACCTCCTAAGGACCTAGTCAGCATAGGCCCACAAACATTAGTATGCACAAGATCTAACACATCTCTCTTTTTCTTATCAGGATTAGAGGGGAATTCATCTCTGTGCATCTTTCCTAATGCACATCCATCACACACAACATCCTCATTCTTTAACATGGGAAGTCCTTCAACCATATTCTTTTTTTGTAATAACAATAAATCAAGATGATTGATCTGTCCATACCTTTGATGCCAAAGAATATCTGTTGGCATAGTTGTAGAAGTCAGTGTGTGATGTGCTTTACTGGTAACATCAAGTTTGTATAGGCCTCATGCTCTGACTCTCATTGCAACAATTTTGAAATGGTCTAGTAGATCCTTCACTATGAAATGATTCTTGAAGAACTCAACCTTCAAATCCTGATCTGTAATGGTGGACACAAAGATCAAATTTTTCTTTATTCCTGGCACATAAACAACATTGCAAATGTGATGAATAGTACCATTCGTCAATGCCACAAGAATGTCTCTGTATCCCTTGATTTGATGTGCGCAGTCATATCCAAGATATATGCTACCTCCATTCTCTGTTTCTTTAAAATTAGTATACCACATCTTATTGTATGTCATATGTATTGATGCTCTAGAATCCACAAACCAGGCATCAGAATCATTCATTTCAACAGATAAAGCAACGCTAGACACAAATAGCCTCAGATCCCATGAATCAAAATTCGAGGGTTCATCAATATCTTCAATAGCAATAAATAATCTGAGATCTTGATTTGAAGATTTTTTTTCATAATGACCTGAATGGGTTCTAGGCTTATTCCTAACCTCATCACTCTTCTTCTTATGATAGTCTTTAACAATATGTCCAGGTCGACCACATAAAAACAACTCTTTGAATCATTCTTGTTAGATTGCATACGTTGATTCGTCCTTGGAGATTGTCTTCTCTGTGATGAATTGCCTCTCTGCCATGAACTACCTCCTCTACCTCTTCTGCATGGTCTCCCTCTCGAGGATCTCTTATTTGACAACAATGCCAAATCTATATTGTGAGGCTTCATATTCCCACGCCTCTCTTTCTCTTGCAGCAAAATACCTGTCAATTCTTCAGACGTAGGAGGTTTCTCCCTTGCTGCGAGACTTGTTATGAACATATGATAATCTTATAGCATACCATTTAAGGTAATAATGACCAGATCAGTATTGGAAACAATTTCCCTTATATTTACTAGCTTGTCTTTCACCTCTATAATATGACCCAAAAATGAACTAACAGATTCATTTCCATCCATCTTAATGCCTAGCAATTTAGTTTTCAGTAACATAATGCGATTTGTGTTGTTAGTTTAATACAATGCTTTAAGCATCATCCATGTTGCAACAGAAGTTGTAGCTTCTCTAATATGTGGAATTATGCTATCTTTAACTGACATGCACAACAATACATTTGCCTTGTTTTCGCACTTCCCCCAATCTTGGACCTATGTTCCTGTCACACCTGCAGTCGCATCAGGTTTCACTTCAGTTCCATTCACAATGTTCCAGACACCATAGCCTTCCATAAGCGTCTGCATCTTGAATTTCCAGTTAATGAAATTCGAGCCATCTAACTTGTTGGCTTCGTTGAGGTAGATCTCTCCCAGCAGATTCGCCATCGCTGCAATTTAGTCTTTGCAAGTGAATAACCAAGGATATGCAACTTTCTGTCGCTCTGCCATCAGATACCACCGATCCATCTCAATCTTGTCTCTCATCATTCTTAAGAGAAAACCTTAAAAACAAAAAATCCTTAACACCACTTTATATGTAAAAAATAATATAAATTTCTTAAAAAAATAAGCTTTTCCTGGTTTTTTTTAAAAATACACACATCCACTTTAATAAAAAAAAGTGAATAACTCCCTTTTCACCTCACGCTTTAATAAAAAGTTATTCACCACTTTAATAAACTTAAGTGAGCTTCAAACTCCACGCATGCAAGCTATATAAACTTCACGCATGCAAACTCCAAGCATGCAAATTAAACCTTCATGATGTGCTTAAGAAATCATGCATTAAGGAAATCGTGTGCCACAACACACTCTTCACTATTTCTCATAGATTACAAACCTTCAAAAAAGTCTTGAAGGAGAGGTCTCCTTTGACCAACAAAATCGTGCCTCTCTCTACTAAGCTCGCGACTTAGCAAAGATCGCGACCCAAAGAAACTTCACGCTAACCACAAACTTCACCAAATCACCAAAATGAAATGGTCGGCACTCCTAAGATTCGATAATGGAGGCATTAATGCTCCTATTCAATGGTAGGTGGTGCGCTGGGCGGAATTCACAACACCCTTTGCGTGTGGAATAGGGAGTGTCGGTGCTCAATGCTCCTGAATGAATAAAGAGGGAGCATGAGGAGCCCGTAAATATTAATTACGAAAGTGTGAGGGTGTCAATGCTCTCTAACACTGGGTAAGGGGGGCGACGGTGATTTTTTCTCAAATCAAATCGAGATCTCGTGCTTTGGATCTTGCCTCAGAGAGTTGTATCTCCAACGTTGCTCTAATATCAACTTAAAATATGAGAAAAAAACACACACAGGTGAGGCTACGCTCACTTCTCTATTGAATGAAACAATGATTACATAATTATATAGGAAATTAACCTACTTAGTAGGTTACATGCAAACCACAGAGAACTAGACTCTACAGACAATGAAGTAGACTTCAACTACGAACTGACTCTTACTCCATTATTTCCAAGTCTCCTCCTTAATGGAGAATGGATTGAATTCTACACCCAACATCTCCCTAAAAAACTCAAACTTAATCTTTCCAAGAGGCTTAGTGAAAATATCAGCAACATTTTCACTAGTATTACAATACATAAAAGCTAATTCATCTGACTGCAACTTTTCTCTAACAAAATGATATTGAGCATCAACATGCTTTTTTCTTGCATGAAAAATCAGATTATCCACCAGCTTTATTGAACTTTGATTATCACATTTGATCATCGTAGGTTCCTTTCGTTCTTCTCCAACATCTTGAAGAAGTCTTCTTAACCAAACAAATTCACAAGTTGTTGCACACAGGGCTTTATATTCTCCTTCAGTAGAAGACAAAGATACAATAGGTTGTTTTTTACTACTCCATGAAACAACCCCGGATCCAATGCCAAACGCATATCCAGTGGTTGATCTTTGATCATTAGGATTGTCAGCCCAATCAGAATCTGAGTAACCTGCCAACTCAACATTAGATGCATCTGTATATTTAATACCATAATCAAGTGTTCCTTTTAGATACCTGAGTACCGCCTTTTCTGCATTCCAATGGCTTTCTAGAGGTTTCGCCATAAACTGACTTAACACACTCACAGAGTATGCAATATCAGGTCTGGTTGTGGTGAGATAATTCAAACTACCCACCATTTGTCTATACATAGTGCCATTAACCTCCTTCGAACTATCACCACAAGAAAGTTTCGCATTCTTCTGCATGGGAACAATAGAAGATTTACACTGATCCATTTTAAATCTCTCAAGTACTTCTCTGACATACTTACTCTGACAAACAAAAGTTTGTTCTTCATTTCTCCAAACTTCAAGCCCTAGGCAGTAATGTAACTCACCAAGATCTTTCATTTCAAAAACTTTTGACAACTACTCCTTGATTTCATCAATTAATTTCTCTGCATTTCCTGTAATTATCAAATCATCAACATATAAGGAAATCAGTACTATATACCCCTTCTCATCAAATTTGGTATATAGATTTGGATCACTTTTGCTCCTCATAAAACCCTGTTGAAGAAAGAAAGAGTCTATATTCTCATACCATGACCTAGGTTCCTGTTTTAGTCCATACTTTGATTTCTCTAACTTACACACTAAGGTTTCTTGCCCTTCTTCCACAAACCCTTCAGGTTTAGTAAGTTAAACCTCCTCCTTTAACTCACCGTTGAAAAATGCAGATTTAACATCTAATTGGTGCAACTTCCAATGATACTTTGTAGCTAAAGCAACTAACAATCTAATAGTATTCAATTTAACTACTGGTGCAAATGTTTCAGCATGATCAATACCTTATGTTTGTGAATACCCCTTTGCAACCAATCTAGTCTTATATTTGTCTATACTATCATCTGATTTAAACTTGGGTTTGTATATTCATTTGCATCCAATGGGATTTTTATGTTTAGGCAATTCAGTCAATTCCCAAGTATTGTTTTTCATTATAGATTCATATTCTTCCTCCATTGCATTTCGTCATTCATCATGTTCATTTGCTTCATCAAAAATCATGGGTTCTATGACATTTGAAATGCTACTCATTAAGGCATAGTCTTTATACCTCTCAGGGAGCCGAACCTGTCGTGAAGATCTTCTCAACTGATTATCTTCCTCCCCACTTTGTGAATATCCGTCTTCGCCTCTAGGTGAACTGTGACTGCTTGAATTGTCCATATCACTCATTCCTTCTTGTTGCTACTACTGTCACTGCGGTTGTGGTTACTACTGTGGTGGTTGTTGCTGCTACTGCTCTTCTTTAACTCCTTCATCAAGAAGTCTATGCCATTCCTCATGACTGTTGTAGTCATGATTTCCTGCTTCCTTCTCATGGAAAAGTACATCTCTACTTGCAAATACTTTGTGAGTAGATGGATCAAACAATTTGTATGCTTTGAATTCAGAACAGTACCCAATGAAAATACATTTAATGGATTTAGCATCCAATTTCTTCCTATTCTCCTTTGGAATATGTGCAAAAGCCTTACACACAAATACTTTCAAATTATGAACTACAGGTTTGGAACCATACAAGGCTTCGAAAGGAGTAACATTATCAAGACACCTTGTTTGAATTATATTCTTTGAATAAATTGCAGTATTTATGGATTCAGCCCAAAATGCATTCGAGAGATTCTTACATTTCCTCATACTGCGTGCACACTCTACTAGAGTTCTATTTTTCCGTTCAATGACTCCGTTCTGTTGTGGAGTGTGAGGTACTGTAAACTAATGTACTATTCCATGATCTTTGCAATGTTTGTTGAAGTCCCTTGATTTATACTCTCCCCCTTGATCTGAATGGAGGATTTTGATGGATTTTCCTGTCTACTTTTCCACCATGGTTCTAAATTCCTTAAAGTACTCGAAGACATCACTTTTTCTTCTAAGAAAGTAAACCCATGTGTATCTCATGGAATCATCAATAAATAACATAAATTAAAATGCACCTCCTAAAGACCTAGTCTGCATAGGCCCACAAACATAATTATGCACAAGATCTAACACATCTCTCTTTTTCTTATCAGGATTAGAGTCGAATTCATCTCTGTGCATCTTTCCTAATGCACACCTAGCACACGCAACATTCTCATTCTTTAACATGGGAAGTCCTTCAACCATATTATTTTTCTGTAATAACAATAAATCAAGATGATTGATGTGTCCATACCTTTGATGCCAAAGAATATTTGTTGGCATAGTTGTAGAAGTCAGTGCATGATGTGCTTTTCTAGTAACATCAAGTTTGTATAGGCCTCCTAATCCGACTCTCGTTGCAACAGTTTTGAAATGGTCCAGCAGATCCTTCACTATGCAATGATTCTTGAAGAACTCAACCTTCAAGTCCTGATCTGTAATGGTGGACACAGAGATCAATTTTTTCTTTATTCCTAGCACATAAACAACATTGCAAATGTGATGAATAGTACCATTTGGCAATGCCACAGGAATGTCTTTGTATCCCTTGATTTGATGAGCTCGGTCATCTCCAAGATATATGCTGCCTCCATTCTCTTTTTATTTAAATTTAGTATACCACATCTTATTGCATGTCATATGTACTGATGCTCTAGAATCCACAAACTAGGCTTTAGAATCATCCATTTTAGCAGATAAAGAAGCGTTAGACCCAAACAACCTAAGATCATGTGAATCAAAATTCGGGGGTTCATCGATATCATCAATAGCAATAAATAATCTGAGATCTTGATTTGAAGATTTTTTTTCATAATGACCTGAGTGTGTTCTAGGTTTATTCCTAGCCTCATCACTCTTCTTCTTATGACAGTCTTTAACAATATGTCCAGGTCGACCACAATAAAAACAACTCTTTGAATCATTCTTGCTATATTGCATACCTTGATTCATCCTTGGAGATTGTCTTCTCTGCGATGAATTGCCTCTCTGCCATGAACTGCCTCCTCTGCCTTGTTCGCCTGGTCTCCCTCTTAAGGATCTCTTATTTGACCACAATGCCAAATCTGTATTGCGAGGCTTCAGATTCCCGCACCTCTCTTCCTCTTGTAGAAAAATACCTGTCATTTCTTCAAACTTAGGAGGTTTCTTCCTTGTTGTGAGACCTGTTATAAACATATGATAATCTTCTAGCATACCATTTAAGGTAATAGTGACCAAATCAGTGTTGGAAACAGTTTCCCCTATATTTACTAGCTTGTCTTTGACCTCTTTAATACGACCCAAAAGTGAACTAACAGATTCATTTCCATCCATCTTAATGCCTTGCAATTCAGTTTTCTGGAATAGAATGTGATTTGTGTTGCTAGATTCAGACAATGCTTTAAGCGTTGTCCACTTTGCAACAGAAGTTGTAGCTTCTCTAATATGTGTAATTATGCTATCTTTAATTGACATGCACAACAATACCTTTGCCTTGTTTTCGCACTTCTCCCAATCTTGGATCTGTGTTGCTGTCGCACCTGCAGTTGCATCAGGTTTCACTTCAGTTCTCTTCACAATGTTCCAAACACGATAGCCTTCCATGAGTGTCTACATCTTGAATTTCCAGTTAAGGAAGTTCAAGCCATCTAACTTGTTGGCTTCATTGAGGTAGGTCTCTCCCAGCAGATTCGCCATCGTTGCAATTTAGTCTCTTCAAGTGAATAACCAAGGATACGCAACTTTCTATCGCTCTGCCTTCGGATACCACTGATCCATCTCAATCTTGTCTCTCAGCTTTGTTAAGAGAAAACCTTAAAAACAAAAAATCCTTAACACCACTTTATATATTAAAAAATAATATAAATTTCTTAAAAAAAAAGAAACTTTTCCTTTTTTTTTAAGACACGTCCTGTCCAGAGAGGTGACAACCATGTTGAATGCACACCCAATAGAAAAAAATGAAAAACCTCCTTCCCCAACTAATAAAATGCCCTCAAGATTGGAGTAACGCATAAACCTCCTTTCTTTTGTTATCTCAAATCAATGCATGAATGCATGTTGGTATGTGATGGACAACTCCATTACTGAACACAAGCAACAACCCTAACAATTACAAGAAAATCGTCACTGAGACATATCAAAAAATGTCATAAGTACAACGCAAACAAGCCTGAGAGCAATATCCATCGTATTGGACGTATTGAAGACTTACCATACAACCATAGCACATTGCGCCATGATTGTTGAAATTAAATACGTAGCAGATGAAATTATATTATGTGCCATAAATTGTGAGTACGACAATGATAAAGTGTGAGAAGCAGAGAATACAGAGAAAGAGCATAGCAGAAATAGAATTCAGTGTATAAGGAATGAAAGTAAAAGAGTACAATTAGAAAAGGGAAAATAGTTGAGCTAAATAGGCTCAAGCAAATCAAGAAATGATAGTACAACTGGCCAGGACAACTGGCAGTGTACAGTCAGACTGTTGAGGTTACATTATATCTAACACTCCCTCTTGAACTCAACAGTTACAAACATCAGCACTGATGATGCCCAAGTGATATCTTTGAAAATCAAAAATGGATTTTCCCAATGGCTTTGTGAAGATATCTGCAAGCTGATCTTGAGAGCCACAGAATTGAAGTGCAATATCACCATTATTGACTAGCTCGCGGATGAAGTGAAAGTGAGTGTCAATGTGTTTGCTTTTCTTGTGAAACACATGATTTTTGGATAGAGCAATTGCTGAGGTGTTGTCACAGAAGATATGAGTTGGATCCTTTTTTGTATGTGACATATCTTTCAATATTCTTCTTAGCCACACAACTTGACAGGAAGTTGAGGTAGCAGTGACATACTCTGCCTCTGCAAAAGATATTGATACAATTGGTTGCTTCTTTGATGCCCATGAAATCAAGTTCATGCCCATGTGAAAAACATGTCCTGAGGTGTTTTTCTTGTCATCTAGGCTGCCTGCAAAATCATTGTTTGTGTAACCAGAGAGATGATGATCCCTCAGATTTAGTGTACCATAAGCCAAAATTGAGAGTTCCTGGAACATATCTCAGAATTCATTTCACCATCTTCCAGTGAGAATCTTTGGGGGATTCCATGAATCTGGAAACAAGGTTGGTTGCATACATAATATCAGGCCTAGTTGTTGTAAGATACAACAAACTGCCTATTAAACTTTTGTACAGGGTAGGGTCCACTGTAGGGCCTTCATCTTTCTTGCTCAATTTTGTGCCTAGGGGTATAGGGGTTTCTACTGGATTCCATTCTTCCATGCATAATCTTTTGATGATGTTTGCTACATACTTTTTCTGACAGACAAAAATTTCTTTGGTTGATTGATCAACCTCAATCCCCAAAAAATATTTCATTATGCCAAGATCTGTCATCTCAAACTCAGATTGCATGGTATGTTTAAAACTGGTTAACTCAAGATTTCCAGTATATATCATGTCATCAACATATAAACATACAATATAAATTTTACTGTGTTGATCTGTTTTGGTGTAAAGAGTTGGCTCATTTTGGCTTCTGCTGAAACTACTTTTGATCAGGTAAGTGTCAATTCTGTTGTACCAAGCTCTTGGAGCTTGCTTTAAGCCATACAAGGCTTTCTTCAACTGATATACTTTGGCTGGCTTCTCTTGGACTTCAAATCCAGGTGGTTGATCGACATAAACTTCTTCTTCTAAGAAACCATTCAGGAAAGCTGACTTGACATCCATCTGCTATACTTGCCATTTGTGTTGGGATGCTATGGCCAATAGAGTCCTTACAGTGTCTATTCTTGCTACTAGAGAAAAAGTTTCACCATAATCAGTACCTGGTTGTTGTGAGAATCCTTTGGAAACAAGTCTTGCCTTGTGTTTTTCAATCTGCCCTTTTTCATTGAGTTTAGCTTTGTAAACCCACTTGACACTAATACTCTTCTTGTGTCTGGGCAAATCAGCAAGATCCCATGTCTTGTTCTTCTCAATGGAGTCAATCTCCTGGTTCGTGGCTTGAACCCAATGTGGCTCCTTAGCTGCTTCTTTAAAAGATGTAGGTTGACATGACATTAATGCAAAAAAATTGCACTATTCAATGTAATCCAGCTGCTGATGGATTTCTCTCAAACTTCGAGTTCTATGATTTTGAAGTTCAGAGGATGAGTCTCTACTGGAAGTTGAGTTATTCTGAGAGTTTTCAGTTTGTCCTTGTACCTAAAATCTTGGAAGAGCAGGTTGAGGTATTGGCTGTCCTGAATTTTCTGCGTTTTCAGAACTGGGTAGCAATGGATTTTGACTGTCCATTTGTTGATTTTCAGATTCGTTCCATAGTTGATTTTCTAGAAATTTTACATCTCTGCTGAGAATTAGTTTCTTTGAGATTGGATTGTAAAGCCTGTAAGCTTTAGATGTTTCACTGTATCTAGTAAAGATACATTTCTCACTTCTATCATCCAGTTTCTTCCTTAATTTGGAAGGTATGTGGGCGTATGCTATGCATCTGAATGTCCTTAGATGTGCAACATTTAGCTTTGTCCCACTCCATGCTTCTTGAGAGACTTTCATCTTTAGATTGGTGGTTGGAGATCTATTAAAGAGATAAGTTGAGCATGCTACTGCTTCAGCCCAAAAAGTATTTGACAAACATTTCTCTTTGAGTAGGCTTCTTTCCATGTTCATTATTGTCTGGTTTTTCCTTTCAGCCACTCCATTCTATTGTGAAGTATACCTGGATGTAGTTTGCATGATAATGCCTTGTGATTTGCAGAAATTTTCAAATTCGTTGGAGTTGTATTCTCTTCCTCCATCTAACCTGAGAGCTTTTATATATTTGCCACTGTGTTTTTCAGCTTCAGCTTTGAATTCTTTGAATTTTGCAAAAGTTTCAGACTTGTGTCTGAGAAAATAGATCCATATTTTCCTGCTAAAGTCATCAATAAACATTAGAAAATAAAATCTACCACCTATGGACTCTGTTTTCATTGGTTCACATAGGTCGGTGTGAACAAGTTCAAGATGTTGTTTGGCTTGAGTGGAGGACTGTGGAAAACTAGTTTTCTTATGTTTTCCAAGTATGCAAGACTCACGTGGGCGATTTTGCTCTTTGAAGATAGGGAGACCTTTGACCATGGAGTGCTTCTGTAGAAAACTTATACTCTTAAAGGCTAGATGTCCAAATCTTGTATGCCAAACCATAGCTTCATTGGGGGTGGATGCACTTTGTGCATATGTTTGGATCTAATTTGCAGTTCTAAGGGTCAAGGGAAACATCCTATTCTGATTCATGTGGATTTCAGAAATCAATTTTCTGTTGGGGGTTTTATCATATATCCTGCAAGATGCTCCCTCAAAAAGTACCTTATAGCCACGTTCAATGAACTGTCCTACACTTGGCAGATTATGTTTCAGATCTGGAACATGATAAACATTGTTTATGTCTTTCTTTACATT
>ML791912.1:0-11964 GCA_009831015.1 Picea engelmannii
CTTGTAACAGTGGTGAAATCCACCAACCAAGTGCAGGCCTTTCACGAACCTCCCAGCCTTAGACCACACTGCTCATCATCTCAACAGTGGATCACCCCCGAGCTGGGACCGAGCTCCACCCCAAGGCAAGGAATCCTAGGCTAAGTTGAGGTTACAGGGAAGCAACACAAAAATACTCGGAAGGATTTTTCCCAAAGATGTCATCTTACGCCCACTACTACCAGGCTCTCATTCCCCACATGCCTGTTCCGCCCGGGAGTATACACCTTCACACGCACAGTCCATCGGTGCTAACCTCCCTCTCTGGGTCTCGGCAACAGGCCGGATCAGTAAGTCTCAGAGCCTGTAGCTGGTGCTGGGCACTCTCTGGATGAAACCCCTTCCCAACAAACTCTTTCACCTGGAAAGAGTTGCTCATAGGCCTGACAACCTGCCTCTTCCAACCACAGTCGCCTCCCTCACCAGAAGAGAGGTCATATACAAGCTCATCACAAAGCTTACTCTAGCCAGCATGCCACGCGTCGTCCAGCACTGCGTGGCCGCAACAGTCAATTGGGAAAAACAGACACGCGCTTCCCAAACAGGTTCAACAATCACGGGATAGTCTCCCGACTTTGGTTTCGGGATTGTACAAGGGTATTCTTGTAGAGGTCCGACGGGTTCACGCTCAGACAGTCGGGTAGAATGGAGAAGATCCCCCTCACACGGTTCATCTCGGCTCTTATATTTGCATGCACCAGGGTTGACACTTGTCACCCTAGAAAATGCATACGTTCCCATATCATGCATCCTTTTTTGCACGTTTTTCCCTTGCCAGGAACTTAGGATAAAATAAAATACACATGTCTTTTGGGAAATAATATTAAAATATTATTCCCAGGGTTAAGCCCCCTAGGCTCAACACTTAGCTCTTTTTTTTTTTTTGCCCACCTTCCAACCCCTAATCCCTTGCCCACTCTGTGGACACTCAGTCCCCCTTCACTCATTCATCGTGGTCGGTCTGCACCTGGCGGTGTTTTATATTTTATTAATCATTCTGCATACATACAAGTACATCAGTAAGCTCCTGGCCTTCAACACTTAGGATCCATGGCCTAACAAACACATAAGCCTACCAGCTTATACAAAACATGGCTCACCAGCCTATAGACATGTTTACAATTCATTTCATATATCATGATTTGCAACGGGGCTCGGCCTTGGGGACACTACACTTTTGGATATTGTTTCAGTTTGGGTTCAGCTATGATCTCATGTTTCAGTGGGAAATAGGGCTCCATAGCCTAGATGACTGTGGAGGCATAATACATTGTTGCAAGTGCTACTAGTAGAGAAGCAACGTGGCTTAGAAATCTATTCTTAGATTTGTTCAGTGCTGAGTTAGAACCCACAGTAATCCACTATGATGACCAGAGTTGTGTAAATCTCTTCGTGATTCTTGTGTTTTCATGACAAACACATTGAGATGAGATATCACTATGTTCGGGACATAGTGCAGAAGAACATTATGAGTATTCAGTATGTTCTGACGGCGGAACAAACCACATATATTTTGACCAGGCCTCTGTCATTGACAAAGTATGTGTACTTTCGAGACAAGCTTGGTGTTGCTAAGAATGCCTCTCTTTTTTAGAGGGAGTGTTGAAATTAATGCAGCTGCAAGAGCCATTCTCCGGAGGCTGGAAAAGACCGTAGCTATGGACTAGGGCCCCTAACACACTCTTGGGGTTTCTTGGTATGAGACCAAGCAGTGAGAGCCATGGAAAAAGACCCTAGTGAGGGCCCCCAGTATATGACTGGGTACTTGGTCTTGGACCAAGTAGTAAGTCCCTAGATGAGGTCCAGGGAATCCTTGCCCGGTGCTTGG
Source organism: Picea engelmannii (assembly GCA_009831015.1). Taxonomy (NCBI): domain Eukaryota; kingdom Viridiplantae; phylum Streptophyta; class Pinopsida; order Pinales; family Pinaceae; genus Picea; species Picea engelmannii. Next base: position 1,868 of record ML791912.1, read on the forward strand.
ATTGATCCTTGGATATGTTCCTTGGTGGTTGATATAAGTCCCTAGATGTGTCTAGGGACCCTAGTTGTGTTCCAGGGAATCCTTGCTCAGTGCCTGGATTGATCCTTGGATGTGTTCCTTGGTGGTTGGTATAAGTCCTTAGATGTGTCTAGGGCCCTTGGATGTGTTCCAGGGAATCCTTGCTTAATGCATGGGTTGATCATTGGTCTTGTACCTTGGTGGATAAGACCCTAGATGTGTTCTAGGGCCTCCAGATGTGTTCTGGGGAAAATTGGTCTTTGACCAAGTAGATCTTGGTGTAATACCAAGATGTGTTGATGTGTGATCCTCTTCCTCTCTCCCGGGATGGTCCATGAGACCTAGGAGTGCCTATGAAGATGGACATGACCACATTGTTTATGTACCCTCTTATGCAGTGATAATAAAGTTTATAGGTCACTATGAGACTCATGTGGACATGTTTTTCCATTAAGAAACCCCCCTTGACTTTATCTTAACAGGTACCCCCCTTGTTGGTTTGTTTTCCCTCTTGGTTTATGTGATTGGGTTTTGTGTGACTGGGGTTTTATGTGATTGGGGTTTTTATGTAATTAGGAATTTAATTAAATATAAATTGACATATTAATTAATATTTATATTAATTATATGTCAATAATTAATTATAAATCTAATTACCCTAACCCCTCTCCCTACCTATAAATTAGACCCTACCCTAGCATTTGTCACTCACACTCACTCTTTCATCTCCCTACTTACTATGACTACCTCAGTGACTCTTCTATCTTGTTGATGCGGCCTTCCCTTTGCTTATCAAGTACAGATCTGCGATTTTTTTATGTTGGCTGGAAGTTTCCTCTTTGGAGTTTTTGTTGAGGTTGTTGGAAGTGTTGTTGTGAGGTGCCTCTAAGGGTTGTCGGACCTGTCTCTTGCACAAGAGCTACCTCCCTCGAAGCTGTCGAGCCTGCCCTGTGGGTGTCGATTCCTTCTCTAGGGCCACAAACCTGTGTGGAGGTATTGCGGCCTCATTTTGGGCCCTCTCCTTGGTTGTACATGCTTCCCTCTAGCTGTTGTGTGGAGTGTTGAGTCCCCTGTGGGGGTTTCTCAGTATGCTGACCAAATTTTTGTGTAGAGGGTTTGCTATCTAGACTTGTGGAGAGTATGCTAACCCACTGTCCAGATCCGTGTGAGGATTTTCTTGTGGTTGATCTCTTTGTTGTCCAGATATGTGTGAGGATTTTCTTGTAGTTGATCTCCTTGTTGTCCAGATCTGTGTGAGGGTTTGATCTCCTTGTTGTCCAGATCTGTGTGAGGGTTTGATCTCCTTGTTGTCCAGATCTGTGTGAGGGTTTTCTTGTGATTGATTTCATTGTTGTTCAGATCTGTGTGAGGGTTTGATTATGGTTGATTTGCTTACCTGTCCAGCTCTCCTTCCTGTGCTTTCACTGTTTATTAAAAGGTTTTCTGTTGGGGTCATTTGTTGTTAAGACTGTGGTTTATTGTTGTCTTCTTTGGGGTTTCCTATCTATGGAAAAATTGTCCCACGTTTCTCTTTGACAAAGATCAAACCCTAGAGGTTTGATCTATGAATCTAAACTAAGTTTGAGCATACTTACAGAGGCATACATCTACACATGTGACAGGTATATCTCTCATTGATTCAGGAGGTAAGCTAAAGTTTATTTTATACTCGAAAATATTGTTTGTTTCATATATGTTTATCTTCTATGTTGATTTAGTGAACAAAAAAAAAATTAAAGCACTTTTGTTTTGAATTTTCCCTATTTCTAACACTTCCATATTAATTAATTGACAAATCAGAGTATTGAAAACATTCAAGTGATCAACAATTTCTGTACCTTTTTTCATCCGCAAGCTGTACAACTGTCTCTTCAAGAAGATTCGGTTTGACAAGTTCTTTGTCATATACAAACTCTCTAGTTTGGTCCACAATTATGTTGTTGTCGTCTCTTCAACGATGTTAAACAACACCTCATCTGCTAGACACAAACTAATAGTACTAAGGGCTCTTGCATCCAGATCCTCCTAGTCCTTGTCTGTCATGCTTGCCGGTTTCTTTGACTTTCTAGCCAAGGCCTTTTGCAATCGTTGTTGCACAAGCAGATCTTGCATCTTGAGCTTCCATAGCGCAAAGTTATTCTTACCACTAAACTTTTCCACCTCAAACTTGGAACTTTGCACTTTCCCCATTAACAAAAACACTCCAAAACCCACTACTTATAAAACTGAGCCCTTTAAATGTGGAAAAATAATGATATAAACCCCNAAAAAAAAAAAAAAAAAAAAAAAAAAAAAAAAAAACAAAAACACCTTTTACTAACCTCACTTTTTATAAAAGATTTCACTTTTTTAAAACATTCACTCACTCTTTAAATAATGGTTCAAACTTATACTCCACCTCACTCACCCACTTGTTTCATTAAAAAACATTAAAGGTCATGCCATGTCACATAATAAGACAAGAAACCCTTCATACCATCTAAAATTTTCTTTAATTTTTGGATCGTTGCACCTTTTATGAGGGAGGGTAGCCTGCGTAGTCGCACTTTGTTAAAGGATAGCTTGCGAAGATTTGCTCGCAAATTGTCGCACCTTGCCAAACTACAACTTGTGACGATCTCGCACTGCGTATTATGTAGTGCTTGCGACAATTCCGAAATTTTTACAATTCTGAAAGTGTGCCACTGATCGTGGCACTTTGCTATAGGGATAACCTGCGACGATGTAATAAAACCCGTCCACTTCACTCGACTCGTTTGGTTTTTCGATCCAGTGATTAGATTCTCTTTTCCTTCACTCTCTGCTCCTTTAACTTTAAGCTTTGATACCACTTGTTAGGCAGCGAAAGCAAAACAAAACATATAACAGAGCATAAAATAAGCAAGATCAAACACGCTTTAAACCAAGCACATCAATTATACACTTGACACAGTGATTTATGTGGAAACCCAATGAGAGAAAAAAACATGGGCAATGATAATCGGCATTCTTATTATTCAAGGGAGAATTACGATAGCCTTCATAGGCATGAAATCATCCTCTCCTCACACACTACTCTCTGCTCCTTGCACACGCTTGCACTCACATTGTACTTCACCTCTATGGGTATGCTCACATATATAACATCTATCACTCAGTTATACAAACTGATTCTGAATAGATCACATAGTTACACGAGCAGTTCATAAATAGATTGTATACATATGCATTAACATAATTGCATGCATGTGCATGTGACCGCATGAAAAAATTCGTTGACATGTTTCTAACATACTAAGAGATCGGACTTACTAGACTAGAGAGACGTGCTCTCCCTGGCCAAGTCTGTCAACTTCCTAATCTCTATGCACTATGACAGACCAAGGTCTCGGGGTAAGATGCCCAAGAATTTCCAAAATTGAGTAATCAGCCCCTATTTTTTGGCTCTTCGTAGCTGTCTTTCTCAGCGGTAAATGAAATACATGTATTCTATTAATTTTCACCTTTGTAATCTGCGGCTTGCCTCCCCTTGTAATCGTGATTTGCCTCCTTGCTTAATTATTCTCACGCATTTTTAGAAGCCTTTTTGGTTTTCTATAGGAGGCTGTCACTTTTTAGTTCTCTGTTTATAGTTTGGACAACAGCCAAAACTGCCAAGAGTTTGTCTCTTGCATTGATAATTTGGACCTGGTTTGAAAGTATATATCTGCTATTGGTTCCTTTTTCTGGTAAATATTATATATTTCTATATTATAACATTATGAAATCCTTTTAACGATCAAAAAACAAACAACTAGATATAATTATAATAACTATAATTGCAATATAAGGTTATATGGTTTCAAGAAAAGCTGCAAATAATTATAAAAATATGGCAGCAAAATCATTGTTGCATCTTTTGTCTTCAAATGCATGCTTTATACTACTTACTAGAATCACGATCTTGAATCTAGTTGTTTTGAACCTGTCAAGTCCACAGAAGATCAAGTATATTGCAAGGCCCATAACCTGGGAAAGTTTGTACATATGAAATCTTAATAATTCTAATGTACAGGAAAAAAGAATGTATATCATCTTCCACATCCTTTAACTAAAAATCCAAAAAATAATACCAACTAATAGTAACAAGGATGCTTTAATCTAATAGAACAATTCTTTGTTCCTAGTTCAAGAGTCTATTTTAAAATATGGAGAAGTTCGCTTAAACCCATGGCTGATTACAATGTATCTGGTCTAAGTTGTAGCCTCTTTATGATGTATATGGTTTGCAACTACATCAGTGCCACTGAAGTTAACACACGCTCCAAGAACTCTGAGATATGACTGCGTGAAGAATTAGTCGACTATGATGCCATGCATAATGCTGGACTTCAAGAAGACAATGTCCATTCAATTCCATGCTAGTAAAAATCATCATGAATGTCCAAGATCCTCAATTACACTCATCCCCTGCACTCATCCCCTGCAGTTTGCTCCATGGCGACCAAAACAAAAAGAGAAAAAAATAGTACTCAGCACACTGTTTATCCAACACATGAATTGGATAATATTCAACCTTAGAAAGGAGTTTCAGAATGATGCTATGGTCCTCATTTATAATCTAATATATGTTGTAAACATTCATCTCACAATCAAATCTACACACATATTGTCTTGAACGTCTGATGCTTACAGAATTCTTAGCCCTTTCTGTTGGACTGCTTCGGTGGAAATAAGCAGTGTTAGGAGACACTTGGACAATCAGAGAGCATGGAAGAGAACTTTGCTCTCTTTCCTGCAGAGAAGGACATGTGGGGCCACTTTTCACAAATATTTGTGTTTATTGGTGTTTGTGATTATTGCGGTTATTGTGATACAATCATGTTCTGGTTAAGATTTTGGGATTGTGTTACACTTGTAAAACCCAAAAAACAAGGATGCCACTAAGTTGCATTTTGGAAAAATTTCAGCCTTTGATCCTGAGTGCTAGCTATGCGGACCACAGCTAGGTTAAGTGTTTTTAGGATAGATGTTTAGTCTATAGAAGTTGGGGTTAAGGTTAACATTATGGCCATTTTTGCTTACGCAGAGAGTGGTTACCTCATTAGCAGCTCTTCAGCCCTCTAGTGTAACACTTGATGTTAGTTTATTGAGAATTAAGCTAATATAAGATGTATTTTTTTCTAAAACTTAGAAAAGTTTGGTGTTCAGTTTGTGTCCATAAATACAATTCATTCTTTAAATTTTGGAAATAGCATATATCCTTCAACATCCTACACTCTTGGGTATGAACATCGATGTGTGGATAATCATGAAGGATCATGATGAGTCATATAGGATATAGGGTGAGGGGTTGATCAGACTGAAAGTAATAACCAGTTTTCAGTGTGATGGTCCAGACCCCAAGCGATTTCTCCTAGATTTCCTCACCCATATCATGCAGCAGAAATTTGTGTTAGGCATATACCCTGCCCTCTTGATCCGCTCAGTTTGAATGTATATTCTCCATTTGTGGATAAGATTCATCTGCTATGAAAAATGAATGCACTTTATCCATAACCTCAATCCAGCTCTGTCCTGGCTCCTTTTTCACTCCCCTCTCTCTCATCATCTTTCTCACCCTAGCTACATCATCCCAACTACCAGCTTCAGCGTAAATATTTGATAGCAACACATATGCTGCATCATTTTGTGGTTCTAACTCAAGAAGACGTTCTGCTGCATGTTTTCCTAACTCTAAATTTCCATGGACTCTGCAGGCACTAAGTAAGGTCCTCCAAACCACCGGACCAGGTTCAAATGGCATGTTATTAATAAAGTTTTCTGCTTCAACAACGAAACCAGCACGCCCAAGCAGGTCAACTATGCAAGAATAATGCTCTAGTGTTGGCATGATGCCATAAACATGATTCATAGAATCAAAATAGTACTTCCCTTCATTCACTAGGCCTGCATGGCGACATGCAGAGAGAACACCAACCAAGGTGACATCATTTGGCTTTGAGCCTGCCCTCTGCATTTGTTTGAAAAGCTGGAGAGCTTCCTCGGTATACCCATGCTGCACAAATCCTGTAATCATTGCGTTGCAAAGAATTACATCCCATTTCTGCATAAGCTTGAATACCTTGCATGCATCCTCGATGATCCCACATTTTGCATACATGTCCACAAGGGCACTTCCCACAAAAACATCTATCTCAAGTCCTCTTTTTATGACGTGGGGATGAACGCATTTGCTTTGTTCCAAAGCAGCTAGGGTAGAGCATGCCTTCAGCAAACTGCCAAAGGTAAACTGGTCAGGCTTTACTCCTGCTCGCTGCATTTGACAAAACACTGTCAAAGCTTCCTCACCATACCCATGCTGAGCATAAGCTGCGATCATACCACTCCAGGAGATCACGTCTCTTTCAAGCATGTCATCAAATAGTTTGTGTGCTTCCTCTATGTTCCCACACTTCCCATAAATGGCAATAAGGGCACTTCTAACATGGACGTCCGATTCATATGTGCACTTTATGATATGCGTATGGACTTGTTTGCTTTGTTCCAGAGCTGTTAGGCTGGCACATACCTTTAGAACACTTGCAAAGGTAAATTGGTTTGGTTTCATACCTAACAATTGCAACCGAGAGAATAGTTCCAAGGTTTCCTCGCCATATCCATTTTGAGCATACCCTGCAATCATTTCATTCCATAAAATGATATTTTCTTTAGTCATATTTTCAAAGACTTGGGATGCATCGTCTATGCTCCCACATTTAGCATACATACCAACAAGAGCACTATTGGCAGAAATATCCGACTTAAATTCAGACTTGATAACTAGAGCATGGATCTGGTGGCCTTCCCTCAGAGCTGTCTCACTAGAACATGCCCTGAGAATGATAGCAAAGGTCAGGTGGTTTGGCCTAACATCTGACAATAGCATTTTGCGAAAGAGGTTAATTGCCTCTTTACCCTGCTCATTTTGAAAACAGGCTGTAATCATTGTGTTCCATGAGATCACATCTTGTCTCCTTATGTTTTCAAACACTTTTCCCGCAGCCGTTATGTTCCCACACTTTGAATACATGTCAGTAAGTGCATTGCCCACACTGACGTCCGACTCTAAGTCATATCGCAAAACATGGGCATGGACTTGCATTCCATGATCCAGCGCTGCAAGGATAGAGCACGCCTTAAGCACACTGGTAATGGCGACCTGGTCTGCCATTATGCCTCTGTGTTGCATTCGGGAAAACAGTTCCAGAGCCTCCTGGCCATGCCCATTTTGCGCATATCCCACAATGATTGCATTCCATGAAATGGCATCTCGTTCAGGCATTTGGTCAAACACCCGGCCGGCATATTCAATGGTTTGACATTTGGCATAAGTATCAACAAGAGCACTACCCACAATTACATCTAAATGATATCCAGATTTAACAATGTGGGCATGGACATGTTCAGCTTGTTGCAACGACTCTAAGCTAGCACATGCCCTTAAAACACTACCAAATGTAAACTGATTAGCACCCACACCAATCCGTTGCATTTCACAAAACAAACCAATGGCTTCACGCCCTCGCTCTTCTTGAGCATATCCTGCGATCATTGCAGTCCATGAGACCAAATTTCTCTCAGGCATTTTGTCAAACACTTTGAGTGCAAACTCCAAACGATGACATTTAGCGTACATATTTATGAGATGATTTTGTACAAAGATGTTTACTTCAAACCCAGTTTTGATTATGTGGGCATGAACCTGGATCCCCTCTTGGATGGTTTTCATTCTCACACAAGCCTGCAACAGACCAGAATATATAAATGAATCCAAACTGTTCAATCTATACAAATTTCCCATAGCTCCATCCAATCTCCCCTCCTTGCAGAGTGCCATAAAATCTTCACTGGTGCAACTATGCCCACGATGAATTATGTATCCTCTGGTTTGCATGGGTTCAAAAAAATCGGGCACGAAGGCAAAGCCCATCTGGTTAAGGTTATTACTAACATAGAAATGTTTATGATTGCTTGGTTTTAAAGCTTTGAAGATATGGACGATGAAATGATGAACTTTGTTCATACCTGGGCAGTATTGTCTTTTCTCATTCATGGACTGCCATAAGGGGACCTCATCGTCTTTGCTCATTCATGGAGTACTCATTTAGGGGACCTCATGCTTCTAGCTCAATGTAACCTGATCAAATAATCTGCGTGGCATCTTAATTCTAAGATTCGTGGTGACGTTAATGTTGGGGGTATGCAGCGAGATTACATATGGAAATAAACCAAGATGTATATATAATTAGAAATGATAGGAAATCTTTTTTACATGGAAGCGGTTCTAATGATTAAGAACACATGATTTCTCTTGATGTCACAAGTTAAAATAGAGACTAGTAGGGTATGTACATCTCCGTATACTTTAGTAGTCAAATCTCTAAACTTCATTGACTGCGAAGATACTCCTCTTTAGAAGAGTAAGAGGAGTTGTCTAGTGCTACATTGTACTTGTACATTAGTGATTATATGAGAGATATGGTGTTGTTTTACTTAGAATATATATATAAGGTCACGAAAGACACAAAATGGGTGTATGAGACCCCTTGTTTTATTTGCACAACGATTTGATTGCTAAAGTCTAAGGTGGTGTACATACCCTACCCCCCTTTGGATTTAAACTCCCCCATTTGTGATGCAAACCCCCCTTCTCTCCTCGGGGTTCTGCGACCTCCCGACCAAGGATCTTCAAAAGACTGAGCCGAACTGGCTCTTCGGGTCTTTGTTGGACCCTGCAATTAATTTCCACAGGCCCCCTTTCGGTTACCCATGCAGGCTTGATTCACCCGCACGCCCTTTCTCTGGCGCTTCTGGTAACTCTGAGTGGCAAGCGCTAGCTCCTCTTCTAAGCCTCGCTTCCTTATGACCACGGGCTATGACCTCTGGCTAGCCCCCTTCGCGACTTCGAGCTTCAGCGGTTTCGAGTGCAGTTGACTCTTTTTTCCCCGAACTCTGAACCGACGAAATCACCCGGACAAGATCTACGGTCCACGCTTCTCTAATAGCCAACGACTGTGATTTACTTTGGGACTTCGGCTTCAAGAGTTTCGAGCATTCCAAACTCTTTTTCCCCAAAGTACTTTATACCCAGAGCTATGGATCGAGCGCCACGTGCTCCCCTCGATTGACGGTTGAGATGTGCCCTTTGTTCCACTTCGGACGACTTCCAGTCAACGCTCCCCTACTCTTGTTTCCCCGGAGTGTCAATCCTCCGAAGTAAATCTCCACTCTCCACGTATCCCTCCGTTCATCAACGACTCCTGTTGACTTCAGCCTTCAGGACTTTACTCTCCAATTTCCCCGAAGTGTCCTATCACCAAAGTGATAGATCTAACGCCACGTGTCCAAGCAACTGACAGCTAGGATCTGCTTCACTTTGCTCCTTCGGGACTTCGACGATCCCGCTCCTTGAACACTTTCAAACCTCCGAATACACAGAGTGTCGAAGGATTCTCAGACTATCCTCCACGCAACTTTCCCAGATCTCACAATCTGGAAAGATCCCAATTCCTCCTAATAGATCTTGCTCGTTGGTTGAGAAATTTTCAGTGGGCTCCTCCCTACTGAAGAATTTCCATCCATATCTCTTCTGAGCTTGTTCCTCCTCAAACTTTTCAACTTCTTAGAGCGACTTCTTCAACACTTAGCCAAAATTTGGCCTTGTGCACACCTTGCAACAGGTTTCTTTTTACTTAACCCTTTGTGGGTGACTGTGTACTCCTTGCAGCAGTTCTTACACGACTCAATTGTCCCTCCTGAACAATATGGTTTTGAGTGTGTTTCTTCCTACGCACACCTTGTGAGGTTCCTTGCACTCTTTGCAAATAAAAACTTCAAGTTATCTCTCCTGAACTTCTGAGTCAAAACAGACTCTGTCAACGCACTCCTTGCGGACACTATGCACTCCTTGCAAGTAAAGATTCACGTTATCTCTTCTGAGCTTCTGACTCAAAATAGACTCTGTCAACGCACACCTTGCAGACACTATGCACTCCTTGCATAAGCTCGTAGAAGAGAAACAATTGAAACTTATCTAATTCTCATGGATTCATACATTCAACCATGTAATGCATTCATAA
>ML791912.1:18503-34988 GCA_009831015.1 Picea engelmannii
ATTATTGCAACCTTTACCAATCCCATAATGGAAATGGGAAACCATCTCCATGGATTTCATCACTGGATTACCAACCTCAACCAAACAGAATGACGCCATTATGGTGGTGGTGGATAAATTGAGCAAGTCTTCTCACTTCATCCCCGTCAAGTCGACCTGCAAGGCAATTGATATCGCCCAGGTATTCATGAAAGAGTTATTCAGACTGCATGATATGCCGAAAGAGATCGTGTCTGACAGAGACACGAAATTTACTTCCAATTTTTGGAAATCACTGATGGCTGGTTTAGAGACCAAGTTGTTGTTTAGCACCGCCTATCACCCTCAAACCGACAGACAGACAGAAAGAGTGAATCAAATACTAGAATATATGTTAAGGATGCATGTAATGCATCAACCCAAGAAGTGGGAAGACTACCTGCCACTGCTAGAATTCGCCTACAACAACGACTACCAAGCATCCTTAAAGATGAGTCCCTTCGAAGTCATCTATGGTAGACCATGTAACACTCCAATCAACTGGAGTAATCTCGTAAACATGATTTCTTTTGGACCCGACATGTTGAAAGAAATGGAATAACAGGTGGCTCAGATAAAATAAAACCTGAAGGTCGCTCAGAACCGACAAAAAAGTTATGTTGACCAAAGAAGAACTCCAAGAGAGTTCAAGACGGGAGACCATGTATATCTCAGAGTTAGACCCAGGAAGAGTTCCCTGAAAATGGGAGCTTGTGCCAAGTTGGCACCTCGGTATTGTGGACCCTTTGAGGTTCTAGATAGAGTGGGACCTGTAGCCTATAGGCTAGCACTTCCTCCCATAGTAAAAGCACATAATGTTTTCCATGTTTCATTATTGAAGAAATATGTACATGATGCTAATCATATAATTGACTGGTCTATGATCCAGGTGGAACCAGAGGGATAATTTTTACCAGAATCTCAATGCATACTGGACAGAAAGGAAACCCCGCTCCGGAACCGAACCATTGCACAGGTCAAGGTGCAATGGAGAAAATTTGGCCCAGATGAGGCTACATGGGAAATGGAGGATGCCATGAGACAGGCATATCCGATTTTGTTTACTTCTGTACATGCATGTCATGTTGATAGATAAGAACATCGAGGACGATGTTCCTTTAAGGGGGAGAAAATTGTAACACCTTGTTTCCCCCAGTTTGTAAAAATAACTATACTGGCCAAGAACTGTGGCAAACTCAAAAATGTGAATGTGTGATGTGAATGGACCTTGTGAAAAAAGTCGATGAATGTGAATAATATTATGAATATATATATATATATATATATATATATATTGCAGGACTGCTGAGAGGGGATATGCTGAAAAAAAGAGAGAGACCACGATGGATGAAGAAAGGTGGTGGAAGGCACCTGGAAAGGTGGCGTTAACTTCCACCGAAACCAATACCATATTTGGGCTTCACTGGCCCGGAGAACCAAGAGCAGCTCGCTGGCCCCGAATTAAATGACTTTCCAGGATTGGTAGGTAAATGGCTCCTCATGAGTAATGAGGGATGGGGGGGAAGTGAACCACCCATCTGTAGAGCCGTCAGGCCTGACTAGTGCGAGGTAAATCACGCCACACGCAACCTCGCAAGAGGAAAAAGGCATGAGGGAGAAGAGAGAAGGGGGGAAGACGCGAGGGGAGGAAGAGAACTCTGGAAAACACAGAGTGAGTGATAGCAGAGAAGGGGGAGAGTAACCCTCGTTCTCATTCATTGGCAAACAGAGACGCAACCTTTCAACATCGTGGTCTCAGCTTGGGGGTGGCTAGTGGTAAATCCTATCGGAATCGCCGAGCCTACGGTTGGGGGAAACGAGCACCCCTCTCAACAGTTGCACTCACTTCTGGTGTTATTTATGATAAGTGTTTTACATCTTGCACCGTGAAATTTATATGCTGGCATATATGCTCTTAGTTTGTGCAGTTTTATGAATGGTTTGAGTACAAGATTGCCTGTGTAGTGTTTTGATTCAGGAATGGTGGTTGCATGCTTATAATGGAAGGGCCACGTATGGCTTATGTTTATAAATATATTTATATGTATATACGTACATTGAATCAATTCAGAATTTAAGTCGTTTCTCGGGAAATCTATACCCTTATCCGTCTCAGGTGATACCCTGGATAAACGTCCCCATAGAGACACCCTTTTGAAAATCTCAGAAGAGGTAGCACTTTGTATGCAGAGACTTTGCAGAGGCGCAGAAGTCGTATAATCCCTTGAGGATTCAGAGATTAAGTATCGATCAAAGGATGAGATCCTGTTGGAGGATCTGCGGTTATTCACGACCGTTAGATTGAAGGAATAAACGAGGGCATTAAATGCCTTAATCCTTTTTTCCTTTATCTTCGCGAGTAGCGAAGAAATCGGGACCGTGGATCCCCAAGGTCCGTGAAAGAATCTGGACCATGGATTTGTGTCCAGGCAACTTAGGAACGGCTAAATGGAGAGACAGGTCTGAGCCGTCAGATCTTGGTCTAAACAGTCGACAGACGTTGGATCTGTCGAGAGTTGCATGAGGTTTAAAGCTCACGCAAAGAAAAACAGAAGAGAAAGTCCCGAGAAGGAGTTTGTATCGGGATTTCGACATTCAGGAGTTCGGGAGTCCGGAGAACGAGAGTCCGAGCACTCGACATCAGAAGTCCCGAAATAGCAAAAGAACCTGAGCCATCTGTTGGAGGGAGGACATGTGTCGCGAGATCACCCATATCGGGGATTCAGACATCGAGAGTCATAGAGGGAAGTATTTCGACTTCCCGAGCGGCGAAGTCGCGAGAAGATCAGGACCGTCCATCTGAGGAGGACAGGTGGCAGAGATCGAGGGAGCTCGCGAACTCGAAGTTTCGCAAGAAGAGAGCGCAAGAGTTGGGTGCTCCAACTCACGAAGTCGCGAAGTGTGAAGTGGCGAGGAGAAAANCGGGAGGACCGTTGGATCAGAACTCCGTGGAGATATCGTATATCGGGTGTTCGGGGGTTCGGAGGTTGGAAGGGGTCACCTTCGACCGTAGAAGTTGCAAAGTGCCGAGAGCCAAGGCTCATTAGAACATGTAGCACATCCATTAGGTGGGGCCCACGTGATTGACAGGTGGGCACGCGTTGCCCGGAAAGGAGTCAACACTCTGTTGACTTCTCGCGTCTCGAAGATTCGCGAGATAGGAGCACGAAGGCTCAACGCTCAAACTCGCAAGGTTGCGAGTTGCGAGAAATGCGAAGAGGAAGTCAACCATTGCTGACTTTCACGTCTCGAAGATTCGTTAGATCAGAGAACAAAGGCTCAATGCTCCAACTCGCGAGGTTGTGAGTTGCGAGAAGTGCGAAGAGGAAGTCAACCATTGCTGACTTTCACGTCTCAGGATTTTGAAGAAGAAGAGCACGAGAGCTCGACGCTTCAACCTGCGAGGTTACGAGTAGCGAAAAGTGTCAAAGGGAAGTCATGCATCGCATTTCCCCGAATCATGAAAAGTCGATAAGCACTTGGCTGGCTTAAGCATGTAGACATGGGACAGGGTCATGTGGACAAGACCCCAAGGGGGGGAAACCTGCCACTCGCTAGCCCTGTCGGGGTTCTGCGCTTCTCTGTGTCGGGGTTGGCAGAGTTGAAAGACTCGACGCTCTGGTAGTGCTGAGTCGTGAAGAGCGAAAGAACGCCATACTTGTTCGGCCTGTGGTCACGACCCACGATCACATGGAAGTGGACAAGGAGGGAACTAGCCTATGCTAAGACCCCCATAGGTATTTCAGGGATTTTGATCCTTGAGAATTCGATGAAAATTTTTATTTTCCTTAGTGGGTATGTGACACTTGTCATGGCCGAAATGTCTTGCTAGACCTCGACTATGTTTTTCCTTCTGCAAATTATCTCTCATCGAGCACTTTGGTATGCACAACTGGCTACCCTTAAACAATAATCCATCTTGAATTAGATACTTTGTCCACTGGCTTCTGTCTCTAAGCACATGATTTTCACATGCTTCATATGTGATGCAGGAGCATCACTCCACGTCAACAATGTGCCAGCCAACCAACACATTCAACTCGCATTAATGGAGAAAGGGAGAGACGCCGACCTTCCCATTTTTAAATTTAGAAATATGATCCGATAAAGATCATTCAGGTTGTAAATTTGTAAGAGCCGACCATGCCTTTGTACAAGTAGTGGTTGAGGTTTCCTTAAATGGTTTCCTGTAGCAAGCCCAGGACGTAGTTGTATTTGGGCATCCATTTATGTAATGTAGCCGTAGGAGTAGGGGGCCACTCTGAGATAGCAATAGCACTAAGGCGGTGGATGAGGATAAGCTCGTAGAGAGCCCTCTTTGGTAATAAGAAAAAAAAATAGGATACTTAAGAGGGGAGGATCTCAAGGGGAGAGAGAGATCTCAGGTAGAGAGATCTCGAGAGATAAAACTGAGACTTGTTACAGTCCATTCCTTGTAAACATTTGTATAGATATTCTGAGATTAATACAAATAAGTTTTTCCTTCCTATGGACTGTCTGTGTGTGTTTATGCATTTGAATGTCATTTGTATGTTGTAGATACAGGTGATAGATATATTTTACTATCTGTTTGTGAGTTTGTCAATTTCAGTCTGGGTTCTTTAGACTGTGCAAGGAGTGCACAACAGGACGTTGGAAGTTTTGTAGCCAGCTCAAGGAGTGCGCATCTGAACTCTGTGGAGTCAGAGAAGAAAATGAAAGGAGGGCATACTAGAGTGATAACAAACTCAAGGGAGAAGCCTCAAGGTTACTGAACACCTTTGAGGAAAGACTGTGCAGAGAAGGCACAGAGAAAGACAAAACTACTGGAGGTTTTGTAGAAGCTCTTCCAGGTGGGCATCGAGCAAGTGCAAGGAGTGCACAGGAATAACTCTTTATCGAGTTCTGAAAGAACCAGAGTTACTAAGAACTCTGCCAGGTGGGCATTGAGTCGGTGCAAGTGTGTACAAAAGGAACTCCGTATTGAGTTCGTAAGGAGACAGAGTTACTGAACACTCTGTGAGGAAAAACTCTGCAAGGTGTGCATCGAGCAAGGAGAACGCTAGGAGGGAGAAAAGGATTTATTTTCAATAAATACTTCGGATCTGAGTTTGACGAAATCCCGAGAATGCAAGGTGTGCATGGGAGATTGAAGTCTTCAAGGAGATCAAGCTCAGAAGAGATAACACAAGAAGTGTGTAGGATATGGACTTATTCTAAGTCCATAAGCTTAGGAGAGATAGCGTTTTCAGAATGCAGGTGAGACCCAAAGTTGCAAGGCTCGCAGGAGACAAATTGAAGTCTAAGACCTTCGAAACTTTGAAAATTCTTCCAAACCTAGGGAGTAATCACAAGCTTATGAGGAAGAGCACAGTAGCTGTAGATCAGCTACGGAGGAGAAAATCTGGATCGTTGAACCTACGTCCAGACATCAAGAGGAGAGTGCGCAGGAGATCAGATCGGAACCGTCAGATTTGAGCGTAGAGGACCGATAACCGCTAGGTCTAGAAGAAGGTGCATGAGGTTTAACCCTTGTGTAAGCAGGAGAACGTACTCGTCAAAGTCCTGACATCATCGAGACCATCCATCAGGCGAGGACACGCAGAAAAGATCCACACAAGTCGGGAATTGGGAGTTGGACGAGCAGAGGAGACTGTACTCCATGCCCCGATACGCGAAATCCCGAAACGGTGAAGAGAACCATCCAACCATCTATTGTGGAGGACAGGTGGCGAAGATCTGGAATCCATAGGGGTTTTAGAACTTAGGCGTATAAGAGTGGCAAAGAACAAAGACTCGTGATCGTCAAAATCGCGAAATCACTCCAACCGTTGGATCAAGACTGAAAGGTGGCGAAGATCCGGAAGCTATCGTGGTTCCAGACTTTAGGAGTACAAGTGTGGAGAGGAGTGAAATCATGGAAGGAAAATTCGCGAAATCATTCTAGACCATTGGATCCGGGGTGACACGTGGTAGAGATCAACATCCATCGGGGATTTGGGAAACAAGAGTTAAGTGGGGCTCTCATGTAGGAGTCTCGAAATCTCGAAAAGTGGACCATGGTCATAGCATCGTGGTTTTGTGGAGGAAGGATACAAGAGGAGCTCAGGGCTCGTTAAGCCCTTTTTGGAGTTTGGGAGTTGGAGAGTCAGGAGTGGCTCACACGCCAATACTCCCGAGGTCGCGAAACGCGACGCGCTCTTTGTGGAATAAGCCAGTGGTCACGGGTAGTGGTCACGTGGGGAAGGAGCTCGCGCTCAGTGCTTATTGGTGCAGGGTTGAGTTCACATTTGGACCTGTGGATTTGTTCATTGAAGGTTTCAACAGAGAACTAAAGAGTCATTTCGGCTCGAGAATAGGAATGATCCAGAGACCGGGAGGTTGCAGAACCCTACTAGAGGAGGGGTTCTGCATCAATATGCTTCTTTAAAATCTAGATCATCACAGTACATTTCCTTCAGGGGTTTGAACCCTAAGGTTTTCACTTGAAATTCCTGCAGAATTAGACATCTCCTGCTCAATGCATCAACAACTTTGTTAGCATTACCAAAAATATGTTTAATGACAAAAGTGAAATTTTGCATAAACTCTATCCACTTAGCATGTCTTTGATTTAACTCCTGTCTGGTTATGAATTGTAAAGCTTGATTATCATTGTACAAAACAAATTTCTTTGGAACAAGGTATTGCGTCCATTTATTTAAGGCTTGAATTACTGCATAAAATTCTTTATCATATGTGGAGTACTTCCTCTTGGTGTCATTCAACTTCTCACTGAAATATGCAACATGCCTATTATCTTGGCTCGAGACTGCTCCAATTGCTACTCTACTAGCATCGCATCGCACTTGAAACATCTTCCCGAAATCAGGCAAGAACATAATCGGTTGTTCTGTTATCTTCTTCTTTAATATCCTGAAACTGTTCTCGTCTTGTTCTATCCACTTAAAAGACTTGTGTCTCTTCTTCACCGTATCTAATATTGGTGCACAAATTCCACTGAAATTTCTAATGAACTTCCGATAGAAACTTGCTAATCCATGGAAGCTTCTCACCTCGAATATGATTCTTGGTGATGTCCATTCTCTGATTTCTCTCACCTTCTCTGGATCCATCTTCAATTCATTTGAAGAGATTACAAAACCCAAGTAAATGATTTATGTCTTTATAAAAGAGGATTTCTTCAAATTTATCAACAACTTCTCCCTCTGCAATCTTCTCATCACTAATGTTAAGTGCCTCAAATGCTCTTCTTCAGTTTTACCGAAGACTAATATATCATCCAGATATACAATCACAAACTTACCAACAAAATCCTTTAATACCTCATTCATCAACCTCATAAAAGTACTTGGGGCGTTTGTCAAGCCAAATGGCATAACAAGCCACTCATACAACCCTTCGTTTGTTTTGAAGGTTGTCTTTGATCCGAATTTATGCAGGAACGCAACAAAATACACAAATAACCATGAATACAAAGATGCAGCGGAAATAACACTTCATTTCATTAATATCAAAGAATTGAAACTTGTTTACAGACATAAAGGAAATAAACTAGCTAGGGTGCTGGTAGCTTATCTCTGAGAAGCGATGTGGCGGCTATAGGCCTATGAACTTCGTGTTACAATGAGGCTCAAAGGACTATATATTATTGAGAAACAATGGAAACCCTAAACATCCAAAAACATAACCCTAGGAGATGAAACACCCGAATATGGGACCTATCGGGGTAAATTGGTACATCAATTTCCCGGGGTCGTAACTTTTTCATGCTATCTTCGTTTGACGCACATGATACATCGTTAGAAAGATATATCCGAGGACTACACTGTTCATAGAAAACATCAAGTTCAAATCTAGTTCATATTTTCTAGAACTTTGATGCCCAAAAAACATCGTTTGGGGCCTCAAAACGGCTTCGGAAGTTCAGGACCCGAAAAACTGACAAAAATAGTAAATTATGCTACAATTAAGGAAATTGAAAAACTGAAAGAAACAATGGTGGGGGTCCAAGTGGAATAGGCGGGTGGCCACCAATATCCACCTGGATCATTCCTCCCCCCTTAGGAAGCAATGGTCCCCATTGCATTGAGTTCCTCCATGAGATGAGGAAACTTCTGTTGAACTTGGTCCCTGGTGAGCCACCTGCCCTGGTGAAGGAGTTGGCTTGCTTTGACAACTCGATATAGTTGGATCCTCTGCTGGCAGGTGTTCTTGATCTGTGTATCCATAATCTGATAAGTTGTGACTTGTTCCATGCAGTATGGATTTAACTCTCTTGGTTTGAGTTGTTTTGCCATGTCGGATTTGTCCAGTAGAGGTGGAAAGTAGGGCCAAAGGCGGTCCACATTGAACACTAGGTGAAAACCAAGGAATGGTGGAATACTGAGCTCGAAGGCATTTTCCCCTATAGCCTTGGTGATGGTGTATGGCCCATATTGGAGCGGGCGAAGCTTGTGGTGGGTTCCAGCGAGGCGTTCCTTCTGCAAATGTAGCCACACTTTGTCGCCCACCTGGAAGTTGTGTTGCACCCGATGTTGATCATGTCACTGCTTGTACTTAGAATTGGGTATGTTCAATATGTCATGAACCTATTGGAGAATGTGTTGAATGCACTCAATGAAGATGTTCTCCTTGGTAGCTTCAAACTGGACATGAGCCGAATCAACCTGAGTCGCTGCAAAGGGCATGGCTACGTCAATGGGAAATAGTGGTTGGAATCCCAAGCCCACCTGGAAGGGGTTGTGGTCGGTTGAGATTTGGAGGGCCCGGTTATATCTATGTTTTACATAGGGTAGGATCTCATCCCATGTGCATGGATGATTTGAGTTGTACATGCGCAAAATGTGTACGATCATCCTACAGGTGTCATAGATTGGGAGATTCAAATTCATCTCTGAGCCCTATTTTTCAGATCTTAGAATTTCCCTGTTTGACACATGTTTTTGAAATGCAGATCCCAGGCAACTGAAAATGAATCTCAAATAAATGAGAGAGGTTGTTGCTCACAACAAACCAATCTACAAAATCCTCTTCCAGTTTTTACATAATGGTTTTGGTTTTAGATATATGGGTAAATCTTTGAGCAACATATTTCTAGAAATTTCTGTCTTTTCCAGCCACCTCACAAATTCGAATTTGAGATAGGAGAAGAGGTTATCAGATCCATATTTTGAGGATCTTGAAATTGTTTGTAAAGGCTATAAATCCAAGAACATTTGATGAACAAAGGGTTCAATTTTGAGTTCTATAATCTACTGTTATTGTAAAGAGACACTTTCTTTAATATATTAATCCTGCAAGCTTCTTTCATTTGTTATTGTCAGACTCTCCTTCATCTATTTCTATGCATATGAGTAGAAATCATTCTTTTGTCTATGTTTAATGGTCCCATGGTAACTGTCATCTTACTTTTGACTATTAAGCTAGAATCATAAGCATCGTTGGCTAGTTTGTTGACCCATTATATATATTGTCTATGTGTGTTCTGGTTAACTGATTCGTTTTCTCATCCATTTGATTTACAAACCTATCTGATAATAGATCTTGAAGGCCTTGTATTGCATGAATATAGTTAGACTGTTTTGAATATACAAACCAGTGATTAAGATATTCATCTTGATCCAAACCCACACCCTTATTTGAGAAAATAGTTACCAAAAAGATTAAGTTACCAGGCATCTTTGATATATAGCCTAGGAGAGTTTCCTGGAGTGATAACACATCCTGTTGACGACCTCTGTCTGGCCATTAGTTTGGGGATGGAAAATTATGGACTTGGTGAGATTGGTGTCCAGCATTGTCCAGAGGTTGGACCAAAATGTACCACGGAACCTGCTATCCCGATATGAGATGATAGACTGTGGGATCCCAAAGTGTACCCACACTCGTTCAAAGAAGAGTTTAGCAGTGGCTTCTGCCGTGATATTCGTCTTCCAGGCCGTCATAATGGCCATCTTCGAGAATATGTCGATGACCACAAAAACACAGTCGTTTCCATGATTAGTAGAAGGAAGGCCCGACATGTAATCCATGGAGATGGATTCCCAAGGTTGACTTGGGGTAGGTAACGGAGTATAGAGGCCTTGCTTCTTGATGGTCAGTTTGGAAATGGCGCAGGCAGTGCAGGATCTGATGTACTTCCTGACATCATGTCGAAGGTCTGTCCAATGGAAATACTTCTGTAGTACTGCCACTATTTTATCGACCCCAAAATGCCCAGCGACTCGACTGTAGTGCGCTTCCCAAATCATCTTGGCACACTCGCTTGAAGGAACACAAAGGTTTCCCAACTGACATAGTAGTGCATCCTGGAAGTGAAAATTTGGAACTCGGTTACCCTCCAAGAGTATCTTGTATGTGTGGCCAAATTCTGGATCGCTCTTGTAGAGAAGTGGCCAATCAGAAGTCTTGTGCCCACAAGAGTTGAGCACAGTGGTTATATCCACAATCGGTGGTCAATTGAGGCAGTCTGAAAAATTATTGGTGCTGCCCTTATTGTACTTTATGTTCAAATGAAACTGTTGCAGATATGTGGACCACTTCTGATGGCGATCATTCTGCAACTTCCCTTGTGTCTGGATGAATTGCAGGGGTCGATGGTCTGCGTGGATGATCATTTCCTTCCCCAAAATGTAATGCTTCCACTGTCGGCAAGCCTGCACAATGGAATACATTTCTTTGTCATAAGTGGGATACTTTCAGACTATGTCGGACAATGTCGCACTGTGATATACCACTGGATGCCTCTGTTGAGTAAGAACTGCCCTAATAGCATAGTCAGAGGCATCTGTCTCGATCTCAAATGGTTGTTGAAAGTCTGGTAATGTCAGCACTAGGGCACAATATAGGTGATGTTTCAATTCTTTGAATGCCTTCTGTTGAGATTTTGACCAAAAGAATTTTTCTTTCGCTCCTCCCTTGGTGACTTGACTCAAGGGCCAAGTGATATGAGAGAATCCCAACATGAACTTGTAGTAGAAATTAGCAAGACCCTGAAAGATGTGAAGTTCTGTTAGAGTGGTCGGGGCTGGCCAATCCTAGATGACTTGGGTCTTTGTTGGATCCACATGCACCCCACGCTCATCAATAATGTATCCCAGATACTGAACCTGGGTCATGCAAAAAGTGCACTTCTCCAAATTGGCACACAACTTGTGTTTCTGTAGTGTTTGGAGGACCTGTTGGATGTGGTTGAGGTGCTCTTCCCAAGTCTAGCTGAAGATCAGGATGTCATCCAAGTACACTACTACAAATGAGTTGGTGAATGGCCGTAAGATGGCGTCCATCAGCCTCATGAAGGTTACAGGAACATTCGTCAACCTAAAAGGCATGACCAACCATTCGAAAAGGCCCTCCTTGGCTTTGAAGGCAGTCTTCCACACATCGAACGGTTCGATTGGTACCTGGACTTCAAGTCGATCTTGCTAAAATATTTTTCCCCTTTGAGTTAGTCCAGACAGTCATCAATCTGTGGGATCAAATACCTATTCTAGACAATGATCTTCTTCAGTGCCCGATAGTCAATACAAAGTCTCCAAGTCCCATCCTTCTTCTGCACCAACACGATCGGGCTCCCACATGGTGATGAACTTGTCTGGATGTGACCTTTTTATAGCATCTCTTGGGTATGCCTCTTGATTTCATCATTCTCCAGAACATAGCGTCGATAGATCGGTCCATTGGGAAACAATGCACCTGGGGTCAGATCGATGGGGTGTTTGACCTGATAGTGCAGAGACACCCCTGCGGGCGAGGTGAAGATGTCCTGATACTCCTCCACGACCTTGTCTATTTGTTGTTGTCATGCAAAGGAGCCTTGTCTGGAGGTCGTGGCCACAATCTTCTTCTTTCCCTGAGGGCGGGTCATCAGGAAAACAAATTTCCTAGTTTTGGAAATGAGCTTACTGCATTGTTTTGCAGTAACCAAAGAGATAGCGGCAAGCAGTGGTACCTCTGGTATCCCATGAAAATTATTGCCCAAGGTAACAATAACAGCGCGAGGCCGAGAATCATACCCAACATGTCTCTTCCACAAGTATGGTTGGCCTAATAATACATCACAAACATCAAGAGGAGCAAAGTCACATAATACCTCATCGGTGAAGGGCTTGATGTTGTAGGGAAGGCGACACTGTTGGCTAACGTGGAGATCCCATCCTTTATGAAGTCACCTGATGGTGTACGGCTGTGGGGGTGTTATGGTCGGAAATCCCAACCACTTCATGACCTTTGCTGAAATGAGGTTCTTTTGTCTCCCAACAATGAACTATAGCAGGAAACCCTTTACCCACATCTGGGAGTGGAAGAGACACTCCTCCTCCTCTCAATCCTCCGGTTCTTTCATTTGGATCTTCGTGGTGGCAATGGTGGCATTGGGCTCCACACAGATAATCTGCTTCCCTCTATCATTCCCCTTCTCAAGTTCTTATTCAATTCCAGAGCATGCATCTAATTTAGAATCCCTCATCTCGACCACCAGTGACTATTTGGCCTGACACTCACTTGTGTTGTGAGTGGAGCTCTTATGGATCTCACACCACTTTCCTATGTCCTTCTTCGGATTCATGGTGTTTTTCTTTTCTTTTGGCTTTGGTAGGTTGTCTTGATATGCCATGCCTTGGCTTTGTCCATTGGTTTGTGGTTTGGGGGCACCTTTCACTTGCTTTTGATTCGCAGATCCAAAGTCTCGCTTCCTCTGTTTGAATTTCTGCTCAATCTTGGTAACATATCGATATGTCGTACCAAGCGAGGAGATGTTGAGGAACTCCATTTCTTCCAGAATGTATATGTGCAGACAAATGTGGTACTTCAGCACCAAATGTTTATCTGAATCTTTGATACCCAACTTTGTGCGCAGGGTATGGAACAGATTCGTCAGCTCATGCACATCTTAATCCCTTTGTTGTCGTAGCGTAGTCCATTGTATGTACTTTTCCTCATAGCTACCCATGGGATAATATTGTTCCTTGATGGTGTCTCAAAAATAATTCCAAGTGGGTACAATCGAGAAAAGAGAGGGTTCCTCCTCATCCTTTTTCTCACAGTAGGTTTCCCACCAGTCCTTGACATGGGGGGCGGCTTTGAGCAGTGAAAAAATAATCTTCTCTCGGTTGGAAAAGTTATGAACCGAGAAGTATCCTTCTAATCGATTAAACCATCTATCTAAGATGTCTACATCTATTTTTCCATCAAATATGGGAATGTCAAAGTTTACTTGTACCTTAAGAGGGGTTGCGCCTCTAGAGTGGCTACTGGATGCAGATGTGCTGCGAGTGGGCAATCGTTGAAGGATCAGGGCAAAGTTATCCATCATTGCATTCCTTTATTTTTAAAGGGCCTCCTCGAGAAATATTTTGATAATATCTCCTACTCCCTCATCTTTATTTTTGTCCCCCATGGGCGGTCGTCAGAGTTTGCGAGGCTGATCTTGCAAAGGTTCAACTAGATCGAGCCCTAACTCCTTATACCCCGACCTCGTTAGGGATATGAAAAGAAGGATTGAGAAAGACCAGATCGCTCTGATACCATTGATATGAATTTATGCAGGAGTGCAACAGAATTCACAAATAACCATGAATACAAATATGCAACGAAAATAACACTTCATTTCATTAATATCAAAGAACTGAAACTTGCTTACAGACATAATGGAAATAAACTAGCTAGGGGGCTGGTAGCTTATCTCTAAGAATATATGTGGTGGTTATAAGCCTCTGAACTCCATGTTCCAATGAGGCTCGAAGGCCTATATATTATTGAGAAACAATGGAAACCTTAAACATCCAAAAACCTAACCCTAGGAGATGAAACGCCAGAATATGGGCCCCGTCAGGGTAAATTGGTACATCAATTTCCCGGGGTCGTAACTTTTGCATACTATCTCTGTTTGACGCACATGATACATCATTAGAAATATATATATGAGGACTACACTGCTACTTGCGAATATTGTGACCATAATAAACTCATATTCACTAGAACTTTGATGCCCAAAAAACATCATTTAGGGCCTCAAAACGACTCTGAAAGTTCAGGACTCGAAAAAATGACAAAAATAGTAAATTATGCTACAATTAAGGAAACTGGAAAACTGAAAGAAATAATGGTGGGGGTCCAAATGGAATAGGCAGGTGGCTACCAATATCCACCTGGATCATTCCTCCCCTCTTAGGAAGAAATGGTCCCCATTGCGTTGAGTTCCTCCATGAGATGAGGAAACTTCTGCTGAACTTGGTCCCTGGTGAGCCACTTGCCTTAGTGAAGGAGTTGTCCTACTTTGACAACTCGATATAGTTGGATCCTCTGCTGGTGTGTGTTATTGATCTATGTGTCCATAATCTGATCAGTTGTGGCTTGTTCCATGCAGTCTGGATTTAACTTTATTCGTCTGAGTTGTTCTGCCATCTCAGATGTGTCCAGTAGAGGTGGAAAGTAGGGTCGAAGGTGGTCCACATTGAACACTAGGTGGAGACCAAGGGATGGTGGAATACCGAGCTCGAAGGCATTGTCCCCTACAGGCTTGGTGATGGTGTATGGCCCATATCGTAGCGGGAAAATCTTGCGGTGCGGTCCAGTGAGGCGCTCCTTCTACAAATGTAGCCACACTTTGTCGCCCACCTAGAAGTTGTGTTGCCCCCGATGTTTTTCATGCCGTTGCTTGTACTTAGCATTGGCTTTGTCCAATATGTCATGAACCTGTTGGAGAATGTGTTGAATGCGCTCAATGAAGTTGTTCGCCTTGGCAACTTCAAACTGGACATGAGCCGAATCAGCCTGAGTAGCTGCAAAGGGCATGGCTATGTCAATGGGACATAGTGGTTGGAATCTCAAGCCCACTTGGAAGGGGATGTGGTCGGTTGAGATGTGGGGGGCCTAGTTATAGCTATGTTGTACATAGGAGAGGCTCTCATCCCATGTGCATGGATGCTTTGAGTTGTACATGCACAAAATGTGTACAATCATCATGTTGACAACCTCTGTCTGGCCATCAATTTGGGGATGGAAAGTTGTGGACTTGGTGAGCTTGGTGTCCAACATTGACCAGAGGATGGACCAAAATGTACTGCAGAACCTGCTATCCCGATCTGAGATGATAGACTGTGGGATCCCAAAGTGTACCTGTTAGCTCTCTGTAATTTTCCCAAGGATGTGAGGGTAGTCACAGAGGCAACATCAAAACCACTTCGAGTCAGGGATCTAGCCCTCCGAGACTCAGAGAGGGATCTCTCTGTCAACTTTAGATTTGTTTGAAATAGTATATTAGGCTAGGTATGTAGAATATGATTTGTTTTTAAGAATTTTGTAGGGGCAGAGAAGAGAAACCATGGGCTATGGAGTCACTGTAACAAATGATCAAAAATCCATGTCAACAGAACTAATATTTGCAGGGAAAGGTAGAAAAATCACTGGATCCTTTAACTTAAATGAAATGGGAGAGATGGAACAGGTTAAGAAATCCAATTAAACACAGAGCAACTGCGAATTCTGAGTTTAATCTTCAGTGGAAAACATAAAAAAACTATACCAAGCCAGAGACAGAGGGTACATTAAAACCAATTCTGTTC
This sequence comes from Picea engelmannii, assembly GCA_009831015.1. Lineage (NCBI taxonomy): Eukaryota > Viridiplantae > Streptophyta > Pinopsida > Pinales > Pinaceae > Picea > Picea engelmannii. Next base: position 34,067 of record ML791912.1, read on the forward strand.
TTAATATTCTGAGAATAATTCAGAAGCAGACATTAATTATGATAACATAGAATTTTTTTTTACAAAGAGGGATGCACATCACCAGTCGAAATAGTCACAAGAATCCTACAACATAGCACTGTATTATTGAATTGATGAAAATACAGAAAGCTCAATGAGTTTCTTTACAAAAACTAAATCATGGTCCTCTGACTGATCAACAACCTATTACATTAAAATCATATGAATTTATAAAATAGACTCTCCCAAGGCTCAGGAGTTCGGATTCAACCAACTCAGCCAAGAATAGCAAAAAATCCTCAAAAATCCTGAACTGTCCGCCATGAAAGACGGGCCGAATTTCTACAAAAAGGGGGTCCGCTCAGACATATGTTTCTCTTTAATTCTTACACCTGGGAAAAAACTGAAGGATTTTATTGTAGATGAGTATGTTTGGGACAAAAAACTCTTTTTCTTTCACCAAATTCACCTCCATCTCACTGTAACAGCTCCTGCAAAATCGAGACTGTAACAAAAAGAACCAGAAATCCGAAAAATGAGGATGAAAGATAGCTTCGATTCTCCCATATGGTGGCACCTGTACAAAAAATGAGAGAGGTTTATGTTCTTCAGACCGTTATGGAGAAAAACCTCTCTCAGTTTTTCAAAATTCTCCTTATTTTCCCCAGAAACTCCTTCAAAAGTCGATTGGTCAAAAACGTTGCGAAAGTGATTTTTTTTGGGCGAAAGTGGTAATTCCAGACCCCCCGAGGTGGTAAGCGGTTTGGGGGGGGGGTCCCCTGGCATGTGGAGGTGAAAAGTGTCCAGGGGGTGGTTTTTAATAAACATCTTTTTGGACACCTGAGGTGATGGGACGTGAGGGGGGGGTCTGGAATGCATGGGAAGAGTGGGTGGGGACTTGGATAGTGTAGTTTTAGTTTTT
>ML791912.1:35087-54234 GCA_009831015.1 Picea engelmannii
GTTTAAGTTTGATTTTTTTTTTTTTTTTTAATTATTATTTATTTATTAATGTTTTAATATATGTTTTATTTAATGTTTTTTTATATATAATTGTTTTATATTGTTTATTAATTTGTTTTTTCATTAATTTAAATTAATCCTAATTACTAACCCTAAGCAACTAACTTATTTGGACTAAGTTAATAATTAATATAATCATTATTTTATTTTAAATTATCCTACTAAAATAACTTTATTAGGCTGACAAGCATTTAGAAAATGCCACTAACCCCTTAATATTATTCGTTTATTATCCTAATTTTGTTTATTCATGCAGGGACGAGTGGCGGGTGAGTTGTGGTCAACGAGACAAATGGGCAAGGGAGAGAGGGGCGTAACGGTGGATGAAAAATGCAGCAGGGTGATGGAGGATCAGGCGAAATGGATGGAGGGGAAACAGAAATAACCGAGAGACTAGCAAGCCAAATGTCTTCGTCATGGGGCAACGCCAAATAACAGTCGAAGAATCGGGTTACCTATGATTATAGGACTCTAACAGTACCCACACTCATTCAAAGAAGAGTTTAGTAGTGGCTTCTGCTGTGATATTCTTCTTGTAGGCTGCCATAATGGCCATCTTCTAGAATCTGTCAATGACCAAAAAAACACAGTCGTTGCCATGCTTAGTAGAAGGAAGGCCCAACATGTAATCCATGGAGATGGATTCCAGAGGTTGACTAGGGGTAGCTAGCGGAGTATAAAGGCCTTGCTTCTTTATGCTCGGTTTGGCAATGGTGCAGGCAGTGCAGGATCCGATGTACTTCTCGACATCTTGTTGAAGGTTTCACCAATAGAAATACTTCTGCGGTACTGCCACTGTTTTCTCGACCCCAAAATGCCCAGTGACCTGATTGAAGTGAGCTTCCCAAATCATCTTGGCAAGCTCACTTGAAGGAACACAAAGGTGTCCTAGGTGACATAGTAGTGCATCCTGGAGGTGAAAATTTGGAACTCGGTTAGCCTCCAAGAGTGTCTTGTATGTGTGGCCGAATTCTAGATCACTCTTGTAGAGAAGCGGCCAATCAGAAGTCTCATTCCCACAAGAGTTGAGCACAGTGGTTATTGCCATGACCGGTGGTCGACTGAGGTAGTCTGCAACATTATTGGTGCTTCCCTTCTTGTACTTGATGTTCAAATGAAACTATTGCAGATATGTGGACCACTTCTGATGGCGATCGTTCTGCAACTTCCCTTGAGTCTGGATGAACTGCAGGGGTCGATGGTCTGTGTGGATGATCATTTCCTTCCCCAAAATGTAATGCTTCCACTGTCGGCAAGCCTGCATAATGGAATAAATTTCTTTATCATAAGTGGGATACTTTCATACTGTGTCGGATAGTGTCACATTGTGATATGCCATTGGATGCCTCTGTTGAGTAAGAACTTCCCCAATAGCATAGTCAGAGGCATTTGTCTCGATCTCAAATGGTTGTTGCAAGTCTAGTAATGTGAGCATTGGGGCACAACAGAGGTGATGATTCAATTCTATGAACGCCTTCTGTTGATATTTCGACCAAAATAATTTTTCTTTCGCTCCTCCCTTAGTGACTTGACTCAAGGGCTAAGTGATATGAGAGAATCCCAACATGAACCTGCGATAGAAATTAGCAAAACCCAGAAAGCTGCGAAGCTCTGTTAGAGTGATCGAGGATGGCCAATCCAAGATGACTTGGATCTTGGTTGGATCCACATGCACTCCACGCTCATCAATAATGTATCCCAGATATTGAACCTGGGTCATGCCAAAAGTCCACTTCTCCAAATTGGCACACAACTTGTGTTTCCGTAGTGTTTAGAGGACTTGTCGGATGTGGTGGAGGTGCTCTTCCCAAGTCTGGCTGAAGATCAGGATGTCATCCAAGTACACTACTACAAATGAGTTGGTGAATGGCCGCAATATGTCATCCATCAGCCTCATGAAGGTTGTGGGAGCATTCGTCAACCCGAAAGGCATGACCAACCATTCGAAAAGGCCCTCTTAGCTTTGACGACAGTCTTCCACACATACGAAGGTTCTTTTTGTCCCTGGTGATACTCGGACTTCAATTCGATCTTGCTGAAATATTTTTCCCCTTTGAGTTGGTCTAGAAGGTCATCAATCTGTGGGATCGGATACCTATTCTAGACAATGATCTTGTTCAGCACCCGATAGTCAATACAGAGTCTCCAAGTCCCATCCTTCTTCTGCACCAACACGATCGAGATCCCACAAGGCAATGAACTTGGTCAGAGGAGCCCTGTGTGAAGGAGCCCTGTTTGGAGGTCATGAACACAATATTCTTCTTTACCTAAGGGTGGATCATCAGGAAAATAAATTTCCCAGTTTTGGAAATGAGGTTACTGCATTGTTTTGCAGTAACCAAAGAGATAGTGGCAGGCGGTGGTACCTCTGGTATCATGTACAAATTATTGCCCAAGGTAACAATAACAACGTGAGGCCGAGACTCATACACAACATGTCACTTCCACTAGTATGGTTGGCCTAATAATACATCACAAAACATCTAGAGGAGTAATGTCACATAATACTTCATTAGTGAAGGGCTTGATGCTGTAGGGAAGGCAACACTATTGGCTGACGCAGAGATCTCGTCCTTGGTGAAGGCACCCGATGGTGTATGGTTGTGGGTGTGTTGTGGTCGGAAAGCCCAACTGCTTCACGACCTCTGCTGAAATGAGGTTCTTTTGGCTCCCACTGTCGACAATGAACTGTAGTGGAAAACCCTTTACCCACGTCTGGGAGTGGAAGAGATGCTCCTCCTCCTCTCGATCCTCTGGTTCTTCCATTTGGATCTTCGTGGTGGCAACAATAGTGTTGGGCTCCACATTGATAATCTTCTTCCCTCTTTCATTCCCCTTCTCGGGTTTTGAATTAATGTTGGAGCATGCATCTGATTCATAATCCCTCATCTCGGTCACCAGTGACTGTTTGGCCCAACACTCACTTGTATTGTGAGTGGAGCTCTTATGGAACTCACACCACTTTCCCGTGTCCTTCTTCACCTTCATGACATTTTTCTTTGCTTGCAGCTTTGGTAGGTTTTCTTCAGCTACCATGCCTTGGCTTTGTCCTTTGGTCTGCGGTTTGGGGGCACCTTTCACTTGCTTTTGATTCGCAGATCCAAAGTCTTGCTTCTTCTGTTTGAAGTTTTGCTCAATCTTAGCAGCATACCGATATGTCGTACCAAGCAAGGAGATGTCGAGGAACTCCATTTCCTCCTGAATGTGTATGTGAAAACAACTACAGTACTTCAACACCAAATTTTTATTTGAATCTTCGATACCCAACTTTGTGCATAGTGTATGGAACAGATTCGTTAGCTCATGCACATATTGATCCCTTTGTTGTCGCAGCGTAGTCCATTGTATGTACTTGTCCTCATAGTGCCCCATGAGATAATATTGTTCCTTGATGGCGTCTCGGAAATAATTCCAAGTGGGTATGGCTGAGAAAAGAGAGTGTTCCTCCTCATCCTTTTTCCCACAGTAGGTTTCCCACCAGTCCTTGACATGGGGGGCATCTTTGAGTAGTGAAAAAATAGTCTTTCCCGATTATAAAATTCATGAACCGAGAAATATCCTTCTAATATATTCAACCATCTATCTATGACGTCTGCATCTATTTGGCCATCAAATATGGGAATGCCAAATTTTACTTGTACCTTAAAAGGGGTTGTGCCTCCAGAGTGGCTACTGGATGCATATGCGCCGCTAGTGGGCAATCGTTGAAGGATCTGGGTGAAGTTATCCATCATCGCATTCCTTTGTTTTTCAAGGGCCTCCTCGAGAAATATTTTGATAGGATCTCCTTCTCCCTCTTCTTTCTTTTCATCCCCCATGGGCGGTCGTCGGGGTTTGTGAGGATGATCTTGCAAAGGTTCAACCAGATTGAGCCCTAACTCCTTATACCCCGACCTCGTTGGGGACATGCAAAGAAGGATCGAGAAAGAGAAGACCGCTTTGATACCACTGATCTGAATTTATGCAGGAACGCAACAAAATCCAAAAATAACCATGAATACAAAGATGCAACGGAAATAACACTTCATTTCATTGATATCAAAGAACTGAAACTTGTTTATAGATAGAATGGAAATAAACTAGCTAGGGCGATGGTAGCTTATCTTTGAGAAGATATGTGGTGGCTATAGGCCTTTGAACTCCATGTTCCAATGAGTCTCGAAGGCCTATATATTATTGAGAAACAATGGAAACCCTAAACATCCAAAAACCTAACCCTAGGAGATGAAACTCCAGAATATGGGCCACGTCGGGGTAAATTAGTACATCAATTTCCTGGGATCATAACTTTTGCATACTATCTCCGTTTGATGCACATGATACATCGTTAGAAATATCTATTCGAGGAATACACTACTAACAACGAATATCGAGTCCAAAACAGACTTATATTCGTCGGAGCTTTTATGTCCAAAAAACGTTGTTTAGGGCCTCAAAACAGCTCCGAAAGTTCAGGACCCGACAAACTGCCAAAAATAGTAAATTGTGCTACAATTAAGGAAACTAAAAAAATGAAAGAAACAATGGTGGGGGTCTAAGTGGAATAGGCGGGTGTCCACTAATATCCACCTGGACTAGTCTTCCACTTATCACCTTCTCTCATCGTTATCTGGCGATATCCACTTTTCATGTCTATCTTTGAAAAATAATTTGCTCCGCTCAAGAAATCCATTAAGTCATCCATCCCGGGCAAAGGAAATATGTACCTGATGGTGATTTTGTTTATGGATCTTGAGTCTATACACATTCTCCATCCTCCATCCTTTTTCGGACTCAACATAGTTGGTACTATGCATGGACTCAAGATTTCTCTGACTAAACCCTTGTCCATCAAATCCTGGACTTGCTTCCTTACCTCCTCATTTTCTCGAGGTGTCTACCTGTACGCTTCTTTGTTCAGAAAACTTGCTCGTGGTATTAGATCAATGTGATGGATGATACTCCTGATAGGTGGCAATGAGCTAGGTAACTCATCCACTATTATGTCAACAAAATTATTTAACAACTCCCAAATTTCTTCAGGAAGATCATCCATAGAAGTACTTGTAAGGATGACTATGGGCTTCCTCACCACAACAAACTACATCTCTTTTTTCTTCTTGACTTCACTTAGGATTTCCTTCCCACTCATTAGAAGTTTACTTGTGTTGGCTTCTTCCTTCACTTTCTTATCCTCTATTGGCAGTAGCATGTGTGTTTTACCATTTTTCTCCAAGGTATAAGTATTTTTACCCCATCATGAATGGAATTCAATTCAAACTGCCATGGTCTCCCCAACAAGACATGACATACATCCATGAGAATCACATTACACAAAATCTCATCTCTATATCCTCCTATCTTAAATTCAAGTTGGCATTGTTTAGTTACCATTACCTGGTGTCCTTTTTGCAACCATGAGACTCTATATGGATTCGGATGTGCAGTTGCCTCCAGTTCCAATTTCTCCACCATTTCCGTGGATACCAAGTTATTAGTGCTCCCACTGTCAATTATCACCTTGCATACCCTATCTTGTTGGGTATATGTTATATTATTTGCATGTGTGTGTGTGGGCGTGTCAGATTCAACAACTGCATCTGACGATCCCTCTAGTAGTGCTCTTTGTGTCGTGTGCACCGGGCGCTTCCTAGGGGGCTCCCAGGGGGGGCCAGGTATGCCTCCCCTAGTTACGCGCAATGCCCCAATTTTTTTTTTGGCATTTTTTTCTATTTTTAGCGGTTTTCTAAATTAATCCTGGATTAAGGGATTAGGGTTTTGGTATCTACGGAATACCTAAAAACATTGTATGTATTGTATGGTGAATGGTGAAATTCGATATAATGAATATAAGAGAGGTTTTCCCCGGTTGAGGGTTTCCAGTATAAATCTCTGTGTACTATGTATGAGCCATTGATTAAATTCTATTTTGCTTAAGAATCTATATGCATTGCTTTACTTCACAGGTTTAAAACTTACATGTGGTATCAGAGCTTGTTTTTGGCTTCAGAGGGATGCCTTTGTTGCAGAGGGTTTGGCTCGGTCTTGATAGATCAAGTTTATCTTGGGTCTATGATAAACCTGGGTTCAGTGGGATCCTTTGCAGTGGAGATTTGAGTATAGAAAGAGGAATGGTGAGCTCATCTAGAATCAAGATAGAGAAGCTCAATGGTAAAAAATTTGAGCTATGGAAGCTCAAGATGGAGGACCTTCTTGTAGACAAAGAACAATGGATCATTGTGGATCATGGTGTTGGCGTTAGAAGTCACTCCTGGATTGCAGCAGGAGTAAGCCTGATGCCCATTAGTTTATGTCACTATTTGTTGATAAAGGGTGATGAATGGAAGTAAACTTAGAACAATATCGTTCTAACTCAGAAACTAGGCCAGGCATGCATAAGTAGATGAGGTCTTGGTTCAACTTCAGACAGTAAGTTGTAATAAGGGTGAGTAGGAGGAAGACTTCTGTGAGGAAATGCGAAGGCCAGTTGTAGGCATCGAGCTTCTAACAGCCTGTAGAAGAAAACTTTGAACACAAGAACCTCTTATATTCAAAAGCAAAAACACTAAAAGAACATAACAATGTTATAATAAATCCTTTATCATAACACAGTCACGACGATTCATGTGAATCAATCAATCGTGAACCCTTTTAGTATGAGATCGAAGCCAGATGAAAAAGAGAGTTTCCTTACATTGAACAAGAAAATTTCATATGCAGATACATAGCCAGGAAAACCAATGCTTCATTAAAACATTACAGTCAGGAGCTCTGCTCTACCATCCATGCCCACAAAAATACAAAAACTGAGTATATATACTCAGATCAATTCGCCACCTTGGCAGCAATAGGGTAGCTGAGACATTAAAGTCCAAATTAGTGTGTGCAGGCTCCTCTGGTCAGACGAGGACATCAGATCGGCATGGCTTCTTTAGGAAAACCTGCACACAGGGTGATCTTGGGAAGACTACCTGCCAGAACCTCCATGCCTTACATTTAAGGAGTGAGGCGAGGTTTCAACCACCTCCTCCTACCTTTATTTACCTCTAGCAAGGTTCAGGATCGAGGTCGAGTTGAATTGGCACCTGGAGAATGCGGCGACACCTCCTGCAGCTAAACCCAATGCTTTGGCCCTTTATGCAGCTCTTTCTATCCCCCCAAGTGACCACGGGCCGTGACCCTGCGCCTATCTTCAAAGGCGCTTTTCGCATTTCGCATTTCGGCGATTCCAGATGCAGTGGAGGTACAACCCCCTATCTTTCAAAGTCTCGATAGTCGAAATTTCGAAACGACTAATCCACAATCAATGGTCGGATTTGATTTAATATGGACGGTCACAATGAACCTTAATGTATTTTGAGGATTCTCCCACCGGGATTTCTCGTTCCTTTGCTCTCAACCCTTGTATTTCAAAGTCCTGGTAGCTGAAATGGCGATCGGACTTAATCAGGCGCCATGTGTCCCAACTGGATCAGATGACCACGATCATTTTGTGACTTTGGCCCTAAGGGATGAGCCCATGTGCTAAACCTTATGCAACTCCATGGCTCTAGCTTACCTGATGACCGTTGATATGCTCCATAGATGGATCTTCGTCGCTAAAAAGCAAAAATGCCCGCCTACTTGATTTTTAACCCAAAAATAGAGGTTTTATGCATGTTGCGCTTGGGCACTCATGACTGTGACCTTGGATAACTTCATTTGATGGGTCTTAAGCCCCATTTCATCTATTTCTCACCAAGGACCCGAATCCAGAGAGAATATTCCCCCCTACAAGAATATGTGCTAACATTAGGCTCCATGGGGGATAGAGTCCTCCCTGTGAGGCTCTAAGAATTCTTTGCAGTTTCAGTGCCTTGCTGTTGGGCTATGGAGTCATTTATTAAGCCGAAAATAAACAAAAAAACAATATTTACAAAAACAGAGGAGTCGTCTAAGGCTGAAACAAAAAATTTCTTCAGGAAATGCCCATTTACTGGGCCATTAAAAACTTCTTCACCCTTCAAATCCTGCAACATGTACGTGTTATTTAAGAATACTTCAGATATTTTGAAGGGCCCGATCCATAGGGCATCAAACTTGCTGTGTTTGCCCCTATCCTGCCTACGTGCAGCCCACTTAAGCACCAAATCTCCCAGCTTGAATTCCTCCTTCCTGACCTTCCTGTCAAAGGCCTGCTTGATCTTCTGTTGATGACTATGAGCTATGTCCATTACCTGCTCCCTGATCTGTTGCACTTCCACCACTTGATGAATTCTTTTGACCATATGGTCTGGCTCTCCTTCATGATCTTGAAAGAATTTCGCTACAGGTAAAGTGAGCTGAGTGGGAAACACAACCTCCATCCCATAAACAAGTTGAAAAGGTGAGGTGCCCAGGGACTTCTTTGTTGTCACTCGATCGACCCATAGAGTGAATTTGAGCTTTGAATCCCAGGCCCTCTTATTGTCTTCCAATAATCTTTTAATGAGTTTGATTATACTTTTATAGGAAGGTTCTGCCAGTCCATTTCCTTGAGGATAATAGGGAGTGGAGTGAATTAGTGAAATCTTGAACTGCTCACAGAACTTAACCAGAGGCTTGGATTTGAAAGAAGCAACATTATCAGTGACAATTCTACTGGGACAACCAAATCTGGATATGATATCCTCTAGGAAGCTAATAATTACCTTGTGTGTAGCACTCCTGGTGGGGGAAGCTTCTATCCACTTGGTGAAATAGTCTATTGCAGTCAGGATCCATCTGTGTTGGCCACTTGAAGGAGGATGAATTTCTCCAATGAAGTCCAACCCCCACTGTTGAAAGGGTGTTGAAGCTACTACATGATTTAGTGGCAGAGATTTCAGCTGCTGCTTTCCTAAGAACCTTTGGCATTTGATGCAAGCTATGAATTCTCTGCAGACATCAGCGAATAAGGTGGGCCAATAGTACCCAGCCCTGAGAATTTTGTGAGTTGTGGTCTTCCAGAAATGATTCCCTCCATAAAGGTCGCTATGGAAATCAAACATGACTTTCTGGGCTTCATGTGGGTTCAGGCACCTCATAAACACCCCTAGAGGGTCTCTCCAGTACAATAGTTGGTCAATGAGGCAATATCTGACCACCTTGAGCTTTAAAGCTCTTGCCTTTCTTTTTCCCATTCCATCAAGAGGCTTCATCTCTTGCAGAAAGTACAAAATGTCTCTGTACCAGGTGCATTCTGCTAGTGATAAGACACCCTGAGAGATTTTGTTGGATGATTCAACTTGCTAATTTTCTGAGCAAGCATTGATGAAGCTAACCCCCATGGCCTTGCAATTGGATTCAACTAGTAGCTTGGCTAAACCCTGCCCTTTAACCAACTTGGTGGGCTTTATCTCCAGCTCAAACTCAAGGATCTTGGCAATCCATTTACCTCTTCTCCCATCTATATCAGGTTGTATAAGGATGTCTTTCACAGAGGCTGAAGGAACGTATGCAGTCACTCTTGAGTGCAAGACATAGAATCTGAAAGCTTTGAGAGCTTTCACCAAGGCATAGGCCTTCTTCTCCATGATCTCATACCTGATTTCTGCATCTCTTAATTCCTTACTGAAGAAGGAAATGGGTTGCTCTCGCCCTTCCTCATTTTTCTGGAATAAGACGGCTGCTACTGTATCAAAAGAAGCAAAAGAAAAAACTAGGAAATCCTTGGAATAATCAGGACTGATCAGCACAAGTACCTCAGTCAATGCCTTTTTTATTTGGACAAAATATTCCCTGGGTTCAGTAATCCATTTTACTTCATTTCCCTTTCTAAGCATGGTTGTGATGTGTTTCACCAACTCAACAAAATTTGAGACGAACCTCCTCAGGAAGTTAATCTTCCCTAAATAATCCTAGACTTCCTTTCTATACCTGGGAAGTGACAGGGTCTAAATTGCCTCTACCCTGCTGGGATCAATTCTCACTCCCTCTGCTGATACTATATGGCCTAACAACTTCCCCTCCTTCATAGCAAACAATGATTTCTTGGGATTTAAGGAAAGGCCAAACCTTTGACATTTCAAGAAAAAATTCCTCAAGTGATAGCAGTGCTCTATATCAGACCTGGAGAAGACTTTGATGTCATCCAGATAGATCACCACAAACTGATCTTTCTCCCCGATGAAGGTTATGTCCATGGCTCACTGAAATGTTGCTCCTGCATTCATTAATCCAAAAGGCATTTTGGCATACATGAATGTGCCACAAGGAGTGGTGAAGGCTATTTTTTCTCTGTCCTCAGGCATGCCTGATATCTAATTATAGCCAGAAAAACCATCAATCATGGATATCCTAGATGTACCAGTTACCCTTTGCAATATGTGTTCCATGTTGGGCAAGGGATAGTTGTCTTTCTTTGAGCTCCTGTTCATGTTCCTGAAATCAACACAAAGCCTGATTTCTTCACTTTTCTTCCTCACCGGGACCAAATTGGCTACCCACTCAGAATATATCAAGGGGACAATGATTTGGGGATCTAACAACTTCTTCACTTCTCTCTCCATGACAGGAAACAACATGGGATTTATCTGTCTTAGCTTCTGCCTAAATGGCTTAGCCTCTTCCTTCAGTGGGATATTGTGTTCAATGACAGATGTGTCATATGTCTTGAGGTCTTCATAGGTCCATGCAAACACATCAACAAATTCTCTTAATAACTCGGTATATTCAGCCCTCTGTTCTTTGGTCAAACTGCTTGACAACTTGACAAACTTAGGCTCCTCCTGTGTGTCGATGTTGCACTCCGTTGTATCTATTATCACTCCAAGAAACTCCTTAGGGTTGTAGTCTAAGGATGCTTGGTAACTCAAAATAATGTGTAAATATGCTTGGAACAATGGGGTCTTTAAAGATCACTGTAATAGACAACTCATCATACTTCTAAAGAAACAGTTCTTTCAGGAAACAATAATCAGATCAAGTAATTTGAAAGGGGGGATGAAGAACACTAATCTTGATTGCCAAATACAGTTGGGTGTAAGGCTTAATACAAGACATAAAAAAAATCCTTCAATTCAAATCTATGAGCTCAATAAAGAGATAACAATCTTCATAAGCTAAAATAAACTGAAATGAAGTACATAAATGGAAACATGGATATTTCTGATATTGAAAGCGAAAGGGGACTGTAATTTTATTATATCAAAAGAGTCTATACACTAGCACAAAAATGTATCCCAGTTTGAACCCTTGTCTCTTAGAAAAGATAGGCATTTATAGCCTTTTACAATCAGTTTTTAAGATCCTAAAAACTTGGATCTGTATCTAAAAATAACAATTCAAATTTAACTAAGCAACTTGATAAGAAAGAATTAATGACTAGACTAGCATTTGAATTGTCTTCAATCTCAAAATTTGACATCTGTATTCTTCAGCTCCTGGAATCTGTGATGTTATGAAGCATGGCAAAGGCACCTGTCTTGGCAGCTGGATTTCTTTAGTGTTCATAGTTGATACTTTAGGAAATCAGTTTAGCATGTGGTTCTCAAAAACTCCCATGAATCTCTGATGCAGAGTCTTTTTCGATCAAGTTGTTCTCCCTTTAATACTCTGGAACCTCTTTAAATCCTGTCAAAAATGACCTGCTCCATCCTTAGCTTTCAAAAATTCTTTTTCCGCTTTCACCAGCTAACTCACCTTATGATTCGCTGGTTAGCTGGTGAAAGCGCTGCCTTTCACCAGCGAACTGGTTGTAAAATTGCGTTGTGCGCTGGTGAAAGCTTTGCCTTAGCCCAAAATGAAATTTCACCTCCAAAACTGTGATTCCATCAAAAACTCAATGTTTCTCTGCTTTATCCCCTTGCATGTTCATAGCAACCTGAGCAAGCACTTGCAAATCTGGGTGTGACTTTTTCTTTTGCTTCAATTTTCTGATTTTCCTTTTAAGGCGCTTTGCTAGCCACCATAGATTGTTATAGTCTTTGGTGATTTTCTGTTTCCTCTTCTTTTCCTTGACACTTTCACAAGCCAGCTTTTCAAATGCAGCATTTGTTTCTGCAAAATTATCGGACAGCTTCTTGTATCTTTCCTTTATTACTCTTTCTAAGACCTCCTGCTGAGCGATCACTTCTTTGAGGTGCTTGATTTTCTGTGTTTTCTTCGACTTAGTGCTCTTTGAAGTTTCCCCTTCCTCGGTGTGACTAAAGGTCTCACAATTCTGTGCAAACTCAATAGAATGTTTAGGACTTTTGATGGCAGGGCTCTCATCTTCTTGCTCTGGTTCTGAGTTTGTGTATGGCAGGTTTAAGATGTTTGTTCTCCTTTCTGTTGGCTGCTCTGTAGTAGTTTCAAAATCCAATTTCTTCTTTGACCTGTGAGATTTCACACCAGAGATTCTATCTTTTGGAGGTCCTGGAAGGGTTCTCCTGTTCCTCGAGCTGCTTTGAGGAGTCAATTGTCTCTTTCCAGCTTTCCTCTGTTCATTCATGGGCTGAGTTTGAGTTTCAAAGCCCTCCAAAAAAAGAAAATGTTTTCAAGTCCTCCCCTTCTGTCTTAGCTCCTCCAAGATTATCAATTTAATAAGGCCAAAGTGGCAAAGAGTGTTCTTCATACTTAGAGGTTCAGCTCTAATATTTTTACATATTTTAGTTAAGCTCTTGTGCAAGAAGAAAGGTAGATTTAGGAGAGTTTTACCTGTGAAATGGTCTAAGAGATTGAAATGATATAAAATCAGTTTGTCGTACCTGCCTTCTGAAGTTATGTAGAGTTGGATGCCCTTAAACAAATCCTGCCACTCGTCTTCTAAATGGGAAACTGGCATGCTCTTCTTCCATGCATTATGTCTGAATTCTTCCTTCAAATATGCTCTGAAATTTAAGTTTTTGGTGGTAGTCGTTTTAAACCAACTCTGGCCCGATCTTGGTAAGCTAGTCACTGCAGTGATGGCAGCTTCATCCATGATGATCTCTAAGGACCCAACACAGGATTTATTTCCATCAAACATCTTAGCAAACACTTTTGCTGTTGATTGATGATAGCCATTCTGTAGCCTTTCGACATATTCCATACAACCTGCGTTTGAGAAGTGTTTTTGCACTTCTGGATGCGTCTGTAGAAAGGACAGACTGTCCAATTATTTTCTCAATAGAGAGCCACTGCATTTCCTTGCCATTTGTAATTCTAAACCCCAACCAATTCTGCACACCAAACACTGCGATATGCTATTTGGGCCGAGTCCTTGCGCTGGTGAAAACACTCGGCTCTATTTTTCAACATTTAAAGCTTAGCATACATTTGTGGGTGATGCGTGTTGGGGAAGTGATGGGCCGATTTGATGTCGCCAGCCAAGCAGTACTATTCCTGCACCTGTGATAATGGATTCAAATTTTCCATTTCCGACGCCATGATTGTGAAGCATGCATTATTGCACGAGATTCGCTTTGCAATCCGATTTAGTCGTGAAAACCCAAGTCTCCATCATTATCCACTTTCACCAGCGCATCATAATTGATTGCATGACGTGGGCTGAGCGTGTCATCATTTGATTTTTAAAACATGGATAAAACACACGTGATCCCCGCTTTCACCAGCTAATGGCCCTTGAGAAGCGCTCCTCGACTGTTGAAAATCGCCGCTTTCACCATCTAAGGACCCGTGAGAAAAGCTCCTTAGCTGTTGAAAATCACCGCTTTCACCAGCTAACCATCATCTTTAAAACACGCGTTAGCTGTTGAAAGAATTTTTTGAAAATTTTAAAGAGAAGACCTTTATGGGTCGCCTTATTTCTAAGACAAAAATTAAAACCTAAGTCTTGCTACTAGGAAAACTTAAAACAAATTTGGAGAAAACTACTAATAGCCATGCTATCAACCAAAACTGGAACCAAAGTGACTGATTCACTTTGGGAGCTAACAGTATCAACATCTTTATTTGAAAACCCACCCTTTACTGCCACATCATTCCCATCGAACAGTCTTTCTAAAGGGACTAGTCCCTTCGGAATGTGATTGTTAGGCAAATGAATAATATGATGATTAAAATTTTTATTTAAAAATACCTCAGGGTGAGGGTGACTTTCGAGATCAGGATCCTGATCAATGTGCAATGCAAAAAATTCATCAAAAGACTGAAGAATTTTTTTGATTTCAAGATCATCTTCGAATACCTTCCAATGCTTGATATTGTCTGGCACATATGGCCTATATCTTATCTCAACATCATATTTGATCTTACGCGGAAGAGGGATCCTGAACAGACTAGCTGAGACAACTAAGGCATCGACCAAAGTATTTTCCTCTCTTGGAATAAAAGAAATGTTGAAAGATGAGAAGAAATTATCAATCAGGTCCCACACCTTATTTTTGTAACTCCTGAGCCGAGGATGCTTAGCCCGATAAGAATTTCTGACTTGCTGGATTATCAACTCAGCATCTCCGAACACTGCTACCCCCTCAATTCCCATTTATTTTGCAGCCCTTAAACCCAGAACAAGAGCTTCATATTCTGCCACATTATTGGTATATGGCAGAATATGGTTTCCTGACAAGGCAACACAAAAACTACTCCAACGCTAGTGCCTTCGCTAGAAGAAGCTCCGTCAAAGAACATCTTCCAAATAGAGGTGGTTGGAGGAGGTATCTCATGATTAAATATGGGTTGCGTTCTGATTTGAAAAGGGGCTTCAGGAGTATCAGTGAGCTGCAATAAACTAGACCCCAAATTAGTGTCGAGTGAAAAGATAGGATGATTGGTGGGGTCTTCTTCATCACTAACAATGTAGGCCAACTGAGCTTCTCTGTACAACCTCCTGTGTTACCCTCCAAAGACTAGAATGGTGGCATATGGGAGATCCATATGTAATGTTCCTCCAAGTTTTTTAATACAAAATCTTGACAACAACATGTCAAACTTGGGGGGAACATCAACTACTACAATGTCCATGACCACACTCTTCATTGGCAGCTGAAATAAAGAGACCACCAAGTCTTTGATGACTCTGAGGCATTGCACCCTCCTTGAATCAAAATAGTACAAATCATGATAAGCCTTTGTCACTTCCAGTCCCAATTCTTCCATGACTATTTTGGGTATAAGGTTGTGGGAAGCTCCTAAATCCATGAGGCACTTATGCATCACCTTATCATGTATGTTCAGGGATGTGTAGAAGGGAGGGGATGAATCATCTCTGTCTTCTACCATGGGACCTAGGATGACTGCTGGCTTTTCATCTTGAAGATTTACTGAGTCTGTGGAAGGCTGGGGGGACTCAGATTGTATCAGTTTGGAGAGGGACCTTTTGAAATCTTCATTTATAACTAGTTCTGAGAGGGGTACGGGAATTCTAATCTTTTGAATTTTGTGCTCAAAACTAAAGGAGGAAAGAGGCTTAGGATCTTCCCTTACCTTAGAGACAGGTTCTTTGGTTGTTGGAGAAGTATTCTGAGTTTTCTTTTTTTTAGTAGTGATTGTTGTAGGTTTAGCAGGCCTTTCCGCTATGAGGGGATGATCATGGGTTTGAATCCTCTGATCATCTCTGTCTTTGCTCCTTTGTTCCCTTGGCAAAGCCTGTGGCACATAGTTACTAGGCCTCATGAAGCCTTTGTTATCAATATTTTAGGGACTTCTGTACATGGTCCCTTCTAACTCCCACCTTTCCATTCTAGCCGAAAGAGATTTTAGCACTTTAGTTACCTCGTCCATCTGAAGGGGAAGGGGAGAGGAATTGGATGGGGAGGCTTTAGGTCTCTTCCTGGATATGTCTCTATCAACCTTATTCCCGAGTCAGTCAACAACCAATATGTTAGATTCTACTTCCATGGCTCCACCCTGCATGTGAGCCAGAGTAGTTGCTCTCCTTTCCCTCAACAGGAGGCAGAAATCAGGATCAAAAGCGCTAGCATAAGTGATTTTAGCAGAAGCTTCTGAGGGATTTATCTCAGCGGGGATCTTATTGTACATTTTATTGAATCTCTTGGAGAAGTCAGAGACAGACTCTCCTTCCTTTCTCTTCAAAGACCCAAACTCTGTCATGTAATACATGAAGTCTTTTTTGTCTCCCCACTGTCTCAAAAAGGCATTATCCAAAGCCTCAATCCCATCGATAGATCCGGGCGGCAGGGCCCTAAACCACTTTCTAGACTCGCCTTCAAGGATATGGACGAAAATCCTCATCCATATGTCTCCATGAATGATAAAATGATCATCTGTAAAACTGTAAAAGGCTTCAAGGTGTTCTTCTGCAGCTATGTCCCCTTCGCTTGTAAACTTGGGCAACTGCTTAAGGTAGCCATCTGCTGGAAGGGCATTGAGAGGCTGAGGTAACAAAAGGGGAGCATACCTAGTAGCTATTATAGCCTCCATTCTGGTCATGGGGGGATTTTCTCTTGCCATAGGAATATTAGGTGGAGGAGAACTTGAAGGAGAAGGAGCTCGAATAGGGGATACTGGAAATGAGCTTCCAGGTAGAAGGGGGAACAATGGGGGATTCAGAGAGAAGGATAAGGGGTTTGAGTCAGCAAATGCTTCTCTCTGTGCAGTATCAACAACATTAATAAGAGGAGGGGTGGTAAATCTAGGAGTGGGGAAATCTTCTGTGGTCCTGGGTCTACGCCAAGGTACAACTGAAGGGGAGAGTGGAGTGACAAGGATTTGTCCCTCCAATCCCAGAGCAGGAGGGGAAAACTCAGCAGGAACACTTCCGAAATTCAGGAAACGAGAAACTTCAGAAAAAGGTCTGCTAGGAAAGTGAGAAGAAGAAAAGGGAGTTTCTATAGAAGGAGATAGAAAATTACCTGGTTCAGCGGTGGAAGTTTCTCCTTCATAGGCATTTCCTTTTCTGATAATCACCTCTGGATCAGCTTCAGGTGTAGCTAGAGGCAACTATGGATGGGACTGCATGTGTCTACCTCTAGAAGCCACAACTAAAACATCAGGTTCACCACAGTAGAGTCATCACAATGGAGTCGCCAGGTGCACAATAGCAATCTTGTAGGGCTCTGATGCCTGATGCACCTTTAGAATCAGAGGCTCGATGTCGTTCGATCCGAGGGAAAATTTTCAACTTCATCCCCAACAACGACACCAGAAATGTTGGCATCAGAAGTCACTTCTGGATTGTAGCAGGAGTAAGACTGATGCCCATCAGTTTATGTCACTATTTGTTGATAAACGATGATGAATGGAAGTACACTCAGAACAATATCGTTCTAACTTAGAAACTAGGCCAGGCATGCACAAGAACATGAGGTCTTGGTTCAACTTCAGACAATAAGTTGTAATAAAGGTGAGTAGGAGGAATACTTCTGTGAGGAAATGTGAAGGCCTGCTATAGGCATCAAGCTTCTAACAACCTGTAGAAGAAAAATTTGAACACAAGAACCTCTTATATTCAAAAGAAGAAACACTAAAAGAACATAACAACGTTATAATAAATCCTTTATCATAACACAGTCACGACGATTCATGTGAATCAATCAATCGTGAACCCTTTTAGTATGAGATTGAAACCAGATGAAAAAGAGAGCTGCATTACATTGAACAAGAAAATTTCATATGTAGATACATAGCTAGGAAAACCAGTGCTTCATTAAAACATTACAGTCGGGAGCTCTGCTCTACCATCCATGCCCACAAAAATACAAAAACTAAGTATATATACTCAGAGCAATTCGCCACCTTGGCAACAGGAGGGTAGCTGAGATATTAAAGTCCAAATTAGTGTGTGCAGGATCCTCTGGTTAGATGAGGACATCAGATCAGCATGGCTTCTTTAGGAAAACATGCACACAGGGAAATCTTGGGCAGATTGCCTGCCAAAACCTCCATGCCTTACATTTAAGGGGTGAGGTGAGGTTTCAACCACCTCCTCCTACCTTTATTTACCTCTAGCAGGGATCAAGATCGATGCCGAGTTGAATTGGCACCTGGAGAACGCGACGACGCCTCCTGCAGGTAAACCCGACGCTTTGGCCCTTTGCGTAGCTCTTTTTATCCCCCCAAGTGACCATAGGTCGTGACCTTGTGCCTATCTTCAAAGGCACTTTTTTGCATTTCGCGTTTCAGAGATTCCAGATGTAATGGAGGAGCGACCCCCTGTCTTTCAAAGTCCCAGTAGCTGAAATGCTGAAACGACTAATCCGCAATCAATGGTCGGATTTGATTTAATATGGATGATCATGATGAACCTTAATGTATTTCTGGGATTCTCCCATCAGGAGTTATCATTCCTTTGCTCTCGACCCTTGTGTTTCAAAGTCCCGGTAGCCAAAATGGCGACCAGACTTAATCAGGCACCATGTGTCCCAACTGGATCAGACGACCACAATCATTTCATGACTTTGGCCCTAAGGGATGAGCCCATGCGCTAAACCTCATGCAACTCTATGGCTCTGGCTTACTTGATGACCGATGATCTGCTCCATAGATGGATCTTCGCTGCTAAAAAGAAAAAATGCCCACCTGCTTGATTTTTTACCCGAAAATAGAGGTTTTATGCATGTTGCGCTTGGGCGCTCATGACTGTGACCTTGGATAACTTCATTTGATGGGTCTTAAGCCCCATTTCATATATTTCTCACCAAGGACCCGAATCCAGAGAGAAGCTTCCCCCCTACAAGAATATGTGCTAACACATGGTACACAACCTCCTAGTATGCAACCTACTGGCACACAGTCGACTGGTACACAACCTACTAGTACACAAACTACTAGTACACCACCTACTGGTATGTCAAAGGAAGATTGGGAGAAGTTGGACAGAAGAGCAAGGAGTACTATTCGAATCTACCTAGCAACTTCGGTGTTGTTGAATGTCTCAGGAGAATCTACAGCCAAGGAAATATGGGATAAGTTAGGGAATTTGTATCAATCAAAGTCCTTGGTAAACAAGTTGTTTCTTCAAAAGAAGTTGTATCATCTTAGGATGGAAGATGAATATTCTGTGATAGGACATCTAAATTCCTTTAATACTCTGGTAAGTCAACTTGTCTCTGTTAATATTACGATTGCAGAATAAGATAAGTGTCTTACTTTGTTATGTTCTTTTCCAGACTCTTGGGATAATCTGGTTGTAGCAATTGGTAGTACCACACAATCTACATTGAAGTATGATAATGTAGTTGCATTCTTCTTATCGAAAGAGATGAGGCGGAAAAGCATGGATGGTCAT
>ML791912.1:54276-81846 GCA_009831015.1 Picea engelmannii
GCTGGAAGTGTGGTAAAACAGGGCATTATAAGAAAGATTGCAAGTATAAGAAGGTTGAGAAACCAAAGGGGCCTGATAGTACCTCTTCCATAGAGGCAAAAACCTCCACTGAAGAAGGAGGTGATGTTTACCTGGCATCTACAGGTACACATGCATATCGTGATGTATGGTTGATCGACTCAGGTGTGTCATACCACATTACTCCTCACAGGGAGTGGTTCTCTGAATATGAAAAATACGATGGTGGTGATGTATTCCTAGGAGATGAATCGACATCTAAAATCATGGGACACAGAAGGGTTAAGTTGCTGCTAAAAGATGGAAGGATTAGAACTCTCCCCGGGGTTCTGCACATTCCAAAACTAGCTAGGAGCCTAATGTAAGAAAGTTAGATGATGCGAGAGTGAATACTGTATTTGGAAAGGGCACTTGCAAAATGGTACGCGGAGCAATGGTGTTGATGAGGGGAGTTCGGTGTGGGACTCTGTACAAGTTGTTGGGAAGAACTTATACTAATGGGTGGAACAGTTCTATTGTCCCTAAGCAGATAAATGAAGGAGACAAGACCAATATTGTCCCAGAAAAGAAGACCATGTTGTGGCATCAAAGACTGGGGCATATTAGAAAAAAGGGTTTTCGAACACTACACGGTAAAGGTATGGTTGAAGGTATGGCTAATTGCACTATGGATTTTGATTTCTGTGAAAATTGCATATATGGTAAACATAATCGAGTAAGATTCCCATCTGGTGCTAGAAGAGCAAAGGGGATCTTAGAGTTGATACACAGTGATGTGTTTGGACCTGTTCCTATTCCGTCACTAGGTAAATCTGTGTTTTATGTTTCATTCATAGATGATTTCTCAAGGAACACATGGATTTATTTTCTTAGAAATAAATCTGAGGTATTTGATAAATTTAAAGAGTTTAAGGCTCTGGTAGAAAATCAGACAGAGAAGAAAATAAAGGTATTGAGGACAGATAATGGTGGAGAATTCTGCAGAAATGAATTCGAAGAATTCTTTACGTGTGGTATAGTAAGGCAAAAGACTACTCCATACACACCTCAACAGAATGGAGTTGCAGAAAGGATGACCAGGACACTCATGGAAAAAGCAAGGAGCATGCTCAGTAGTGCCGAGTTAGGACAAGAATTCTGGGAAGAGGCAATGGGTATAGCATGTTACCTGGTCAATCGATCACCTTCATCAACGTTGGATGATAAAACTCCACACGAGGTATGGAATGGAAAGAAACCCTCTCTTCCACATCTGAGAGTGTTTGGTTGTGAACCTTATGTACATGTTCCAAAGGAAAATAGTAGTAAGCTGGATAAAAAGATTGAAAAGTGTATCTTTATTGGTTATAAAGATGGTGTGAAAGGTTATAAGCTTTGGAACCCAGAAACCAAGAAGACTGTTTACACTCGAGATGTTGTTTCCAGAGAGGTAAAAGATGTCTCCAAACAAGAATTCCCACCAAGGCCATAAGAACCTGAGAAAATAGAGTTGGAGTTGGATGATGGAAAATTTGAATCATCTGAAGAAGATGAAGTAGAAGAAGAAGAAGAACCTCATACCCCAGTATTGAGGAGATCAATGAGAGAAAGAAGGCAACCAAAAAGGTATAGTCCACTTGATTTCCATTCCAATTTTGCTTTATCTATTACTGATGATAATCCTAGAACTGCCAGGGAAGCAGTGAATTTAGAGGATAGTAAACTCTGGAAGAAGACCATGGTTGAAGAAATGGATGCCTTGGATAAAAAATGAGGCATGGGATATAGTTGAGTTACCAGCTGGAAGAAAATATGTTGGTAGAAAATGGTTGTTTAAGAAGAAGTTTAATGCAAAAGGAAAAGTGGAGAAATAAAAAGCTCGGTTAGTAGAAAAAGGTTATTCTCAGGTAGAGGGAATTGAATTTGGTGAGATTTTTTCTCCTGTTGCTAAGTTAACTTCTATTAGATTTATTTTATCTATTGTTGTTGCTTTTGATCTTGAAGTGGAACAGATGGATGTGAAGACAACATTCCTACATAGGGATCTGGAAGAAGAAATCTACATGAAGCAACCAAAAGGCTTTGTAGTGAAGGGAAAGAAAGAGTTGTTATGTAAGCTAAAGAGGTCACTATATGGTCTGAAGAAATCACCTAGGACTTGGTACCAAAAGTTTGACACATACATCCTTGGATTGGGATTTGTGAAAAGCAGGGATGATCACTGTGTACATTCCAAGTAGGTTGGTAATCACTGCATTTATGTAGTGTTGTATGTTGATGACATGTTTTTTGTAGGAAATAACATGGATGATATCAAGGAGGTGAAATCACAGCTATCCTCCAAATTTGACATGAAGGATCTCGATGCTGCTAACTTCATTCTGGGAATGGAAATTAAAAGAGATCATGCAAACATGAAACTCTGGTTGAATCAGAGAAAATATGTTGAGACGATATTGCAGAGGTTTAATATGCATGGAAGTAAACCGGTCAATGTTCCTATTCCTATAGGTGTAAAGTTATCTATAGATCAGTGTCCCAAGACACATGAAGAAGAAGAGGACATGTCCCATGTTCCGTATGCCAATGTAGTTGGAAATTTGATGTATGCAATGGTCTGTACTAGACCAGACGTTGCACATGCAGTGGGATTTTTGAGCAAGTATATGTCAAAACCAGGGAAGGAGCATTGGACAACAGTAAAGAGGGTCTTTAGGTATTTGTGTGGCACTACCAATTATGGATTGTGCTACCAAGGAAGACCAGGATTGGACAGAGTGGTGGACATAGATGGCTTTGTTGATGTAGATTGGGCTAGAAATCTAGATCACAGAATATCTACAAGTGGGTATGTGTTTAACCTATTTGGAGGAGCAATCATTTGGATGAGAAAAAGACAGGTTGTAGTGGCACTCTCAACTACAGAAGTTGAATACATGGCCACCACTCATGCAAGCAAGGAAGTAGTATGGTTACATATATTGTGTTTAGGTATTGGGTTGGTACAACTAGCAGTGAGATTAGATTGTGACATTCAGAGTGCAATATTCCTAGCAAAGAGCCTAGCTTATCATTTGAAGACAAAGCATATTGATGTTCAATATCACTTTGTGAGAGACATTGTTGAGGAAAAGAAGGTGTTGCTGGAAAAGGTTGACACTTTGAAGAACGTTGCAGATTCATTGACAAAGTCTGTGAGCACATAAAAGTTCTCTTGGTGTAGAGTAAAAATGGGCATTGTTTCCCTGGATTGTTGACTATATAATCCCGTGGGCCCCTAGATGCAAAGAAAACAACAAGTGGGATCATGTTGGGTATATGTTATATACTTTGCATGTGTGTGTGTGGGTGCGTTAGATTCGACAACTGCGTCTGATGATCCCTCTATTAGTGCTCTATGTGTCGTGTGTGGGCGCGTCTTGGGTCTATGATAAACCTGGGTTTAGTGGGATCCTTTGCAGTGGAGATTTGGGTATAGAAAGAGGAATGGCGAGCTCATCTAGAATCGAGATAGAGAAGCTCAATGGTAAAAACTTTGAGCTATGGAAGCTCAAGATGGAGGACCTTCTTGTAGACAAAGAATAATGGATCACTATGGATTATGGTACACAACCCACTGGTACGCAACCTACTAGCACACAGTCGATTGGTACACAACCTACTAGTACACAAACTACTAGTACACCACCTATTGGTATGTCAAAGGAAGATTGGGAGAAGTTGGATAGAAGAGAAAGGAGTACTATTCGAATATACCTGGCAGCTTCGATGTTGTTGAATGTCTCAGGAGAATCTACAACCAAGGAACTATGGGATAAGTTAGGGAATTTGTATCAATCAAAGTCCCTGGGAAACAAGTTGTTTCTTCAAAAGAAGTTGTATCATCTTAGGATGGAAGATGGATATTCTGTGACAGAACATCTAAATTCCTTTAATACTCTGGTAAGTCAACTTGTCTCTGTTAATATTATGATTGCAGAATAAGATAAGTGTCTTACTTTGTTATGTTCTTTTCCAGACTCTTGGGATAATCTGGTTGTAGAAATTGGTAGTACCACTCAATCTACATTGAAGTATGAGAATGTAGTTGCATCCTTGTTATCTGAAGAGATGAGGCGAAAAAGCATGGATGGTCATAGCATAGATGCTTTATTTGTAAGAGGTCATACCCAAGACAGGAATCCTGGTAAGTCTTCGGGTAGGGGGGGGAGATCTAAGTCTCCAAGAAAATCTTTTAGGAAATGCTGGAAGTGTGGTAAACCAGGGCATTATAAGAAATATTGCAAGTATAAGAAGGTTGAGAAACCAAAGGGGCCTGATAGTACCTCTTCCATAGAGGCGAAAACCTCCACTGAAGAAGGATGTGATGTTTACCTGGCATCTACAGGTACACATGCATATCATGATGTATGGTTGATCGACTCAGGTGCGACATACCACATGACTCCTCACAGGGACTGGTTCTCTGAATATGAAAAATATGATGGTGGTGATGTATTCCTAGGAGATGAATCAACATCTAAAATCATGGGACACAGAAGGGTTAAGTTGCTACTAAAAGATGGAAGGATTAGAACTCTCCCTGGGGTTCTGCACATTCCAAAACTAGCCAGGAGCCTAATGTAAGCAAGTTGGATGATGCAAGAGTGAATACTGTATTTGGAAAGGGAAATTGCAAAATGGTATGAGGAGCAATGGTGTTGATGAGGGGAGTTCGGTGTGGGACTCTTTACAAGTTGTTGGGAAGAACTTATACTAATGGGTGTAACAGTTCTGTTGTCCCTAAGCAGATAAATGAAGGAGACAAGACCAATATTGTCCCAGAAAAGAAGACCATGTTGTGGCATCAAATACTGGGGCATATTAGAGAAAAGGGCCTTCGAACACTACACGGTAAAGGTATGGTTGAAGGTATGGCTAATTGCACTATGGATTTTGAATTCTGTGAACATTGCATATATGGTAATCAAAATCGAGTAAGATTCCCATCTGGTGCTAGAAGAGAAAAGGGAATCTTAGAGTTGATACACATTGATGTGTTTGGACCTGTTCCTATTCCGTCACTAGGTAAATCTGTGTATTATGTTTCATTCATAGATGATTTCTCAAGGAACACATGGATTTATTTTCTTAGAAAGAAATCTGAGGTATTTGATAAATTTAAAGAGTTTAAGGCTCTGGTAGAAAATCAGACAGAGAAGAAAATAAAGGTATTGAGGACGGATAATGGTGGAGAATTCTACGGAAATGAATTCGAAGAATTTTTTAAGTGTGGTATAGCAAGGCATAAGACTACTCCATACACACCTAAACAAAATGGAGTTGCATAAAGGATTACTAGGACACTGATGGAAAAATCAAGGAGCATGCTCAGCGGTGTCGAGTTAGGAAAAGAATTTTGGGCAGAGGCAGTGGGTATAGCATGTTACCTGGTCAATCAATCACCTTCATCAGCGTTGGATGATAAAACTCCACACGAGGTATGTACTGGAAATAAACCCTCTCTTCAACATCTTAGAGTGTTTGGTTGTGAACCTTATGTACATGTTCCAAAGGAAAATAGGAGTAAGCTGGATAAAAAGGCTGAAAAGTGTATCTTTATTGGTTATAAAGATGGTGTGAAAGGTTATAGGCTTTGGAATCCAGAAACCAAGAAGACTGTTTACAGTCGAGATGTTGTTTCCAGAGAGGTAAAAGATGTCTCCAAACAAGAATTCCTACGAAGGCCAGAAGAACCTGAGAAAATAGAGTTGGGGTTGGATGATGCAAAATATGAATCATCTGAAGAAGATGAAGCAGAAGAAGAAGAAGAACCTCATACCCCAGTATTGAGGAGATCAATGAGAGAAAGAAGGCAACCAGAAAGGTATAGTCCAGTTGATTTCCGTTCCAATTTTGTTTTATCTATTATTGATGAAGATCCTAGAACTATCAGGGAAGCAGTGAATTCAGAGGATAGTAAACTCTGGAAGAAGTCCATGGTTGAAGAAATGGATGCCTTGGATAAAAAATGAGGCATGTGATATAGTTGAGTTGCCAGATGGAAGAAAATCTGTTGGTAGCAAATGGTTGTTTAGGAAGAAGTTTAATGCAGAAGGAAAAGTGGAGAAATACAAAGCTCGGTTAGTAGAAAAAGGTTATTCCCAGGTAGAGGGAATTGACTTTGGTGAGATTTTTTCTCCCGTTGCTAAGTTAACTTATATTAGATTTATTTTATCTATTGTTTTTGCTTTTGATCTTGAAGTGGAATAGATGGATGTGAAGACAACATTGCTACATAGGGATTTGGAAGAAGAAATCTACATGAAGCAGCCAAAAGACTTTGTAGTGAAGGGAAAGAAAGAGCCGCTATGTAAGCTAAAGAGGTCACTATATGGTCTGAAGCAATCACCTAGGATGTGGTACCAAAAGTTTGAAACATCCTTGGATTGGGATTTGTGAGAAGCAGGGCTGATCACTGTGTACATTCTAAGAAGGCTGGTAATCACTTCATTTATGTAGTGTTGTATGTTGATGACATGCTTTTGGTAGGAAATAACATGGATGTTATCAAGGAGGTGAAATCACAACTATCCTCCAAATTTGACATGAAGGATATCGATGCTGCTAACTTCATTCTGGGAATGCAAATTAAAAGAGATCATGCAAACATGAAACTCTGGTTGAATCAGAGAAAATATGTTGAGACGATATTGAAGAGTTTTAATATTCATGGAAGTAAACCGGTCAAGGTTCCTATTCCTATATGTGTAAATTTATCTGTAGATCAGTGTCCCAAGACACATGAAGAAGAAGAGGACATGTCCCATGTTCCGTATGCCAGTGTAGTTGGCAGTTTGATGTATACAATGGTATGTACTAGACCAAACATTGCACATGCAGTGGGATTTTTGAGCAGGTATATGTCAAAACCAAGGAAGGAGCATTGGACAATAGTAAAGAGGGTCTTCATGTATTTGCGTGGCACTACCAATTATGTATTGTGATACCAAGGAAGACCAGGATTGGATAGAGTGGTGGACATAGATGGCTTTGTTGATGTAGACTGGGGTGGACATCTGGATCGCAGAATATCTACAATTGGGTATGTGTTTAACCTATTTGGAGGAGCAATCAGTTGGATGAGAAAAAGACAAGCTGTAGTGGCACTCTCAACTATAGAAGTTGAATACATGGCCACCACTCATTCAAGCAAGGAAATAGTATGGTTACAGAGATTGTGTTCAAGTATTGGGTTGGTACAACAAGCAGTGAGATTAGATTGTGACATTCAAAGTGAAATATTCCTAGCAAAGAACCTAGCTTATCATTTGAAGACAAAGCATATTGATGTTCAATATCACTTTGTGAGAGACATGGTTGAGGAAAAGAAGGTGTTGTTGGAAAAGGTTGACACTTTGAAGAATGTTGAAGATTCATTAACAAAGTCTGTGAGCATAGAAAAGTTCTTTAGGTGTAGAGTAACAATGGGCATTGTTGCCCTGGATTTTTGACTATATAATCCCGTGGGCCCCTGGATGCAAAGAAAATAACAAGTGGGAGAATGTTGGGTATATGTTATATACTTTGCATGTGTTTGTGGGGGCACGTCAGATTTGACAACTGCATCTGACGATCCCTATATTAGTGCTCTATGTGTCATGTGCATTGGGCACTTAATATGGAGATCCTAGGAGGGTCCAAGTATGGCCCCCCTAGTTACGTGCAACGTTCGGGGCAACGCCTCATTTTTTTGGCGGTTTTTGCTATTTTTAGCGGTTTTCTAAATTAATCATGGATTAAGGGATTAGGGTTTTGGTATCTACGGAATACATAAAAACATTGTATATATTGTATGGTGAATTTTGAAATTCGATATAATGAATATAAGAGAGGTTTTCTCCAGTTGAGTGTTTCCGGTATAAATCTCTGTGTTCTATGTATGAGCCATTGATTAATTTTGTTTTGCTTAAGAATATATATGCATTGCTTTACTTCACTGGTTTAAAACTTACATATCTTTGGTCTTACAAGCAGTTCTGAATAAATTGTTCCTCTGCACTGGTTTTTCCACTTTTTTCTCTGGCTTCAAGAGAACCTTCATCATCATCAAGGATCTCCCATATTCTACGCCTTTTGCCTCAACATTCTGCTTCTGCGCTTCTGAAATGTTAGCTTCACCTCCTCCTTCTTTCTTTCTCTTGGGTCATTCCCAAGAAATTTGTCGTGTTTTTCCATAGGCATAACACTTCACCTCTCCTCCTCTGCCTCCTCCTCAAGGAAAAGCATTTCGTCCACCATATTGTCTCCCTCAGGAACTTCCTCCTCTTTCTGAGTGACTGTGTGGTTTTCCAGTCTCAACCTTGGGATTCTATGCCTTGTCATGGACAATTCCCTTAACCCTGTTCAGACTTCTTCCTTTGCTTCGCTGGATTTTTTTCTTAGCCAATTTCTTTTCTGCCTTCATTGCAATCTGATAAGCATCATCCACTGTCCTCATTGTTATCATGTTGATTTCATCCTGGATTTCATATCTCAGGCCATTAATATACCTGGCCACCTTTTCATCATCTTTTTCTCTCTATCCAGCCCTGATGTTCAAATTATAGAATTCCTATGTGTACTCTTTTACTGTCAATCCTTTTTGTCTCAGGTTATGTAACTTCCTAAACAGATTTATCTAGTAATCTTGGGGTATGAATTTAGCTTTCAACTTGGCTACCATTCTATCCCAGTTATTGATATTTTGCTTTCCTTTACACCTTCTATCAGCCTGTAGTTCATCCCACCACAGTCTCCATCGATCTCATGCAATGGTTCAACCTATTAACATTTAAGATCTTCTTTATTACAATATTTTCAAGATAAATTCGTGATATGCCATCTTTAAAATTCAAAATGCGCGCTAGGGCGCTGAGTTGTCTTGCACTTGCACTTTGATGACAATGCTCTTGCATCAATTTGCACAACGATTTGACTCCTAAAGTCTATGGAGGTGTCATACTCTACCGCTCTGGCTTTGAACTTATGACCTCTTAAAAACAAACTCATGTTCTTATATATATATATATATATATATATATATATATGGCTTTTAGAAATATGTACATTAATATAACTTGTATTTAATTTGAAATCCACTTTACATTAAAACATATCGACAACTATTTCATAGTGTTAGGTTTTCTTAGTGAATACTTATAATCACATCTATCACAAGTAATATAAGGAAATCAAGACATCCATGTGATCATCATCGATTAAATAAAGGGTTCCTAATTACACATTTTTCACATTAATAAATTAATATTTATAATGACTCGATGTTGTAAAATTGTAAGATTATTGTAAATATTCATAGTGTAGAGCTTAAGGAAAAATCCCAATTAGTGAATGCTTGTGAGTCCAGGTAGTGGGCTAGAATGATGGTGGGCTAGGATGATGGTATAAATGTTATGTTTCCAAAACCCACCCACCATGTGGATACTATCATGGTGTGTTTAAGTTATGTAAAATAATGTATAAAAAGGGAAATATATTAATTTAATGTCCACCAAAAGGTTGATTGAGAAGCAACGAAGGGGCTATGAAAGAGGCTGCATTGGTGAACTCACCTTGACACTTTTCCTTTGGGGAGTACTAACCCTTTGTTTCAATGCTTCCTTAAAATATCTCACATTAATCTTTGACTTGTGTTTACCAAGTAGAGGTTGTCACATTCTTGGGAAGAGAGTGAGCTTCATACCAAAGTAAAGATCTCTTCTTGGGTGAGCAATAAGAACCTCGCATGGGTGTATATTTTTGGATATAAAATGGTACATATAATATTAGATGTGTAGCACATGCACATCCAACAAACACTACAAAGAAAATAGGGTTTGGCGGAGGTTTTTACTGTTATGTGATTGGGAAAAAATCTCAAGAAAGCCTCCGCAAAAACCTTTTCTAATGTCAACAGAGGTTTTAGAGGAGGTTTTGGGGAAGGGTTTTTTTACTAAAAAATCCAAGTGGGTGGAGGTTTTTTCATGTTGGCATGTCACACAATAAGGCACACCAGTGCACCTCGAACCAGTCCATGGCTAAGAGGATTATTGCAGACTCAATCAAGGATCATCTTATACATCATGTTTCTCTGTTAAAATATTGGAAGAAGATGATGGAGGCCATTGACTCAACTATTTGAAGGGAAAAACATCAACATAAGGATGACATTTAAGACCCAGATGAAGAATGTGAAGCTTCAAGATTCATAGTCCATTCACTCTTACTTCTTGAGAGTGAACCAAATCAAGGAACATATTGAAGCTATTGGAGACATTGTTTATGAAGAATAAATGGTGATGACCACCTTGAATGGTCTCCCAAGGTCACGAGACTCATTCATTCAAGGAATATGCTCAAGGAGGAAGCTAATCAGGTTTAGTATATTATGGGAAGATTGCACTCAAGAGGAAGCAAGGCTGATAGCAAGAGAATATAAATTGAGGGATGATTATCAAGCTTTAGTTGCTCATACAAGGAAAGGGAAGAGTATGAAGGAACCCTCATCCACAAATAAACTTCAAAAGTCAAAGAAGAATAAAAAATACTATTCAAATGTGATGGGATTTTGTTGCGAAAAGTTGGGACACGTTGCAAAATTTTGTCCCCTTATTCTTAAACTAAAAGAAAAGGAAAAGGGAAAGATACATCATACTCAAGTCGCTGGAGATGATGAACCACCGAAGAAAATTGCAAGAGAAGATGATTCAAGTGATGGTGACTACATCCTAATATCATCTTTCACAGGAAGAGTCACATGTGGAAATGATACTTGGTTGATGGATAGTGATGCTTCTAAGCACATGACAGGGTATAAAGGCTCTATGTCAAACTTAAATCATAAAGATTCACCTCATAATGTGAAGCTAGGTGATGATTATCATTATCCGATCAAAGGAGTAGGAGAGGCCTCATACAAACTAGATTCTGGGGAAGGCAGTGAGGATGAAGAATGTGCTTTATGTACCGGGTCTAAAGAAGAACCTTCTCTCTATTTCAGATTTGGATGAGAAGTGTTTTAGGGTTGCATTTGTGGATGGAGAAGTTCTCATGTGGCCAAAAGGAAAGATGTTTGATGATGAATTTGTTATCGGTGTCCAAGAAGGAGGAGTTTATAAATTAAAGGGACGCTTAGATTCAACATTGATTCATGACACTGTTAATTCAAGTGAGCTATGGCATAAGATATTTTCCCACCTACACTACAGATCTTTACCACTCGTGAGAAATATGGTAATAAGACTACCAAAGATTTAGGTGAATCTAGATAGCATGTGTAAAGGTTGTGCACAAGGAAAGAATGTGAAGAACCCCTTTCCAAGTAGTGATAACAGAGCCAAAGGATTCTTAGATATTGTGCACTCAGACGTATGCGGACCGATGTCAACACCATCTCTCAACGAGTACATATATTATGTATCTTTTATTGATGATTACTCACACAAAACTTGGATTTACTTCTTGAAGTCAAAAGGTGAATTATTTGGTAAGTTCAAGGAATTCAAGGCACTAATAGAAAACCTAAAATAAAGGAAGATAAAGTCACTGAGATCAGAAAATGGAGGGGAATTCACCTTAGATGAATTACCATATTTCTACAAAGAATTTGGGATTAAGAGGGAGATCTCTACTCCTTATAATCCGCAACAAAATGGAGTGGTAGAGAGAAAGAATCAGACGATTATCGAAGCAGTGAAGGCTATGATACATGATCAATATTTACCTATGCAACTATGGGCAGAAGCTACGATGCCAATTGTGTACGTGTAGAACAAAAGTACCCGTCGATTTCTTGAAAATACGACACCAAAGGAAATGTTTTCAGGAGATAAGCCAAAGATCAGGCACCTGAGGATATTTGGTGAGGGAGGGAAACATACATTCCAACCCTGACAAGCTCTAGCATCTTCTCTACCTGGCATGGTCTCACTGCTACACCGCTCCTCGGTCGTTCAGAAAGGATAATTCTCTTAACAGTTTGGCTACTCTCTGCACTGAGGGCATTTGTTCCACAGAGTGTGGTTCTTTCTGTGTAAGGTTGGCACTTCGGGAAATTCATCATATAGGTCAGCCTCTTGGTGCAACCATGCTTTTTGACTACCTATTTCAACTAGGGGGTCAACTCCATGTGCCATGAAGCTATGCACCTGATGGTGTAACCAAGTTGAATACTTACTGGTTCTACAAGGCAATATTTCCCCCGACACTTCTTTTTATAACTGCAATTTCAACTCCCCTGCGTGGGATAATAATGTAATGGGTATGCATGGATCATATTTTAGGTTAGTTTCCTAGGACTTTATCATTAGGGAATTCCTTTCATCGAGTGTTTTTTTTTCCTCAGGTAATTAATTTGGCCTAACCAACATTTTTAATTACCCTTGAGTTTTTCACTCCCACAATAATCCTCCAAAGTGGTGAAAGGAATTCTAATGATCGATCCCAATGGGTGAACAGGGTCTAGGAATATTTTAAATTACCATTCTAGACATCTCCTAGAGTCTTGCGGAATTTCGTCGAGTTTAAGTAGTTTTTTATATTTTTTTTAAATTACCCAATTAACGACAATTTTAATTATTTTTTATGTAAAAATGTAAAAACTAGGTCCTAGGGGATTTTGATAGGGTTACGAGTACTCAAAAGAAATTTCATGAGACCCCTTACACCCTTGGACCAAGTTTCAATTGAATTGGACAAGTTTTGGTAGGTCATTGTCCATGAGGAGTTCAAGTGAGTCTTGAGTCAGCAA
Organism: Picea engelmannii; assembly: GCA_009831015.1. Classification (NCBI taxonomy): domain Eukaryota; kingdom Viridiplantae; phylum Streptophyta; class Pinopsida; order Pinales; family Pinaceae; genus Picea; species Picea engelmannii. The sequence continues at coordinate 67,043 of ML791912.1, forward strand.
TTTAATTGCTTAATTGACAAAGTCAAAATGTCATTTTTTTGTAAAAAATAAGAAAAAAGGTTTGAGAGAGAGTGGGAAAGGTTTCTTAACATTTTTCCTAAGTTGGAAAAGTAATTTTCTACTTAAATAACCCCCCTTTCTTAGCCAACAACTTAAAGTGGTGTTCCCTTGCTAATTGACATGTGGGAATTAAAAAGTTCAAGTGAAAAAAGACACCTAAACCCTAAATTTTCCCTCCTTGGTATCTAACCTCATGCTTGACCATAGGTAAAGGTGTTTCCTCCCTTTACACCTCAACCCCCAAACCCTATCTCACTACCAAAACCCTAAAAGTGACTCTTCCTTGACTTTGTCTATTTCTCTTGGATCTGTGACACTTGTAACTCATCAAAGAGGGGTCTCTCTCCTCTCCCAAGTATAAAAGAATGCTCACCCCCTCCTCGTTACACATCTACTCTTAGTTATTGTTACTATGCCAAAATCTCTCACTCCTCTCTCTCTCTCTCTCTCTTCTTGTTCTCATTCTTTCTTATCAAGCTTGTGGCAAGTATTTGCTCAAGCTTGCTTCTATTGAATAATAAATCTTTGGAGGATCCATGGTGTTGAGAGTCTTCTTGGTGCCATCTTGCAACTATTGAGGTGATCTTGTTCTAGTTTTATTTCTTGTTCATGCTTTAAGTTTATAGATATAGAGTGGGAACTCCAAGCAAAGTATTTTGCTTGGATAGATTTGTGGTAGTATTTTCATAGATCTAGTGAAGTGTTTATTTGGGTATTGCAAAGCATTTTGTTTTACCATCTAGATCTACTCACATCCTCTCTATTTTTGTAGATTTTTTCACAAGATTTGCAGGTTACTGTTGACGGGCGAAATTGACCGCTCGTCAACTGGAGGAGTGAATCCGCTGTGGGGTTGTCTAAATAACCCAAGCCATTTGGATTAATCCATTTCGACGGGTTTAGCGGCTCCGTTAGCCAATCTAAGTCCTACGAAAGTGAAAAGACAAAAACTAAAGAAACTAACTAAATGAAAAACAACTGCTGAAAACTATATACAGCCTAAGATATATTCACAGTTTACCAACTAATAGAATAGTAGTTCTACTTATTAAATGTACAGTGTATCGATATATTTCTATTTCTATTTTATGTACAGTATTAACAAAATGCAAATTTTGATCAAAATCTGCGAAAATCATTATGAATTGATAGCAAAGCTATTGTTTAGTATTTTTTACTTTTTTATATAACTTTTATAAACTAGAAATGAAATGACAGCTATCTAGTTGCGAAATAAAAATAACAATCTATATAGTGTATCTAAACTACAGAAAATTCTTACATTAAGTAAACTAATAGAATGCTACTAGCAAACTAACCTGTAATCCCATATCCTATGTGTCCTCTGCGTAACATCTACATTTGTTGTTTGATGAGGCCAACCCGCACCAGATTTTACCAATGCTTCTCGTAAACGTGAAGCAGTAACGCTTTGAATGATAATGACAGAACAAGTAAGATATGTAGCAACAACAATTTATAATTTGACAAACGATCATATTGAGATAAATCTGAGTATGCAAATTTTCATATAACTGCCCATTGAATAAAGAACATCAATCCTCTAATCATCAAATGTGAACAGATTAATTGATGTATATAAAATGAGAGACATAAAAACATGGACACCATATAAATCCCATCACATCAACCTGTAACAAATTATGATATCTAAAGTAGTCAAAATTTGATTACAAATCGAAATGAGAAAAACTTGAACAAAAATATGATATATTGAAGCTAAAGCTGTGAAAATATCCACTTTCATTCAAGTCTGTGAATCACAAATCCATAGTTTCTACTCCCAGGCAGCGATGGGTCTTAGTTTACAAAATAATACATTTATAAAGGCCACAGGATCTAAAAACCTCCTGTGGAAATCATCAAATCAATTCCAAAAATTATGGGGAATACAATCTCCCAAATTCCCATTGTTATCCAAAACTAACATCCTTATCTAAAACCATGTAAAGAAATAGAATGTTCAGAGATGCCACTAGCGATCCAATCTCCTTTAGAATTTGTATGTACCTGTAAACGCACAAGAATACATGATTTCAGATTGCATTTTAGTTGTAAAATCAAAGAATTCGAATTTTAGTAACTAGCTACAGAATCTCACGATTCTGTAGCTAGTTATTATTATAAACAGAATCGTGTTTTATCAATTCAATCAAAACAGAAATGGATACAATTTAAGAAAACAAATCTTGTATGCTAATTCAAAATAAAAACAAAATCATCTTAAAATTACTTTTAAAATACCATACCTCGGATTCAGGGATTCGTTTTGATCAAGCTATTTTCAAATTTACAATGGCAGTGGCCGCCTCCACATTCTTAAAGACAACAAAACCTATGGTCTTCTTTCTTTTATCATTACCTTGAGCTACATTTTGCAATCTATCATTCTCCTTGGTTAGCACATTCACTCGGTCCTCCAAGGACTTGATTCGAGATTGGAGCAAAGGGACGTCTGTATAATATTGGTCGAGCCACGACTTACATTCGTTGCACTGTGGTTGAACATGTTGTGTATTCACATGTGAGGAACTTCTTAATTGACCATCATTTTCTCTGTCGAGTTTGATCCCAGGGAAGTTGGGGTCGTCTTTAAGACACGCTAGGAGGTTCGTCACATAGTCATAGGGATTAACTGAGCAAAGTCCGTGTGAGTATGGATACTCTTCGGTTAGAAACCGTTCGATTTCGGAATTGGAATCTTCACTTAACAAAATTGGTTTTTGGTCTGTGTTTTCTTTAGGTTTATTACGAGAACACCGTGAAACCCAGAGAATGACCTTTTTACCCTTGTAATTGATATCACTGTTACCTTTACCCTTTTTCCTTGCAGACTTTTTAACAGGCTTACCACCATCTTTTGGACATGAATCAGGCAGGGTGTCGGGTTGGGTAGTGTTCGGGTAGGTCGAGGGTTCAACAGAGGGCAAGAGCGTAGGAGGGGGAATGACAACCCAACAAGGGTTTCTGTAACAACGGATTTGTCAACTTGTCCTATTTCAGGACTGGAAAAACCATTCCTTAACAAGAAAGCGTCCCAACAATCGCCATTCAACTTCAACTGATGAACCATAATAATTTTAATTAAACAGTGGTGGAAGAGGCTGGAGTCGGCTTTATCCCTTTTGAAATTCTTAGCCATTTTTTATAAACTCCGAAGGAGAAAATATGGCATGTTTAAGGGAAAATCGATGAAACTCAAGAGCAACCGCAAGTGGTATAAGAAAACTAAACCATATCTACCCTCATAGGTAACGAACTGCTTGATAATAGCCAAAAAATCGTGCTATCTAGGTTTTAGAGCTGTAACGAGCATACCTTTGTCGCAGTTGTTAATCTTCCTTGAGGTAAACAATAGTGACCAGGGTACTTCGTCAACCTTTGAATTTTTAAACCATTTTTGTCCCATGGCTGGCAGACCAGTGGCTGAGCTAAGGAAATCTTCGTTCAACTCGAGATGGACGTCCCCAATTTTGGCTCTGCAACCATTGAATGTTAGCGCGAATTGTTGAGCAACTGCCAGGTTAAAACCCTCTAACTTCTCAACAAAGACCCTCCAACCATTCTTCTCTAAGTCCTCTCGGGCATTATCCAACAACAACAAAGTTTGGACACCGTTGGGTTCAATTCTCACTACAGGAGCCATAGCTAATAGCACAAAATCAACAGGGTATTCAACGATAGGGTTTGACAGGATAGACACTGAACCATTGTCCCGAAGCTTCCCCAACACAATGCTAAGGCAACTCGAAATGCAAGGGCAGAGCGTTAATGTTATGCGTGCGAGGATAGTGGTGTAAATCGAGGCCTATGCAAGAACATCATATTGGGTTGTACTTGGAACGATGCCTTTGTGTAATGATACATTCAAATCATAACAGTGCATATCCAAAAGAATTTTAATCAACATGTCAAATGAACTATCACATAACCACGATTTGACCCAAAAATCAATGTGTCAATCAAACCATTGCGTTGAAGATTTTGTAAATCAACACCATATATAACAATAATCAAATGCATAAATGTTTGGTGTTTCGATAAATATGTGACCAGTGGTGTGTTTGAGGTCAAGGAGTTATAACCACATAAACAGATAGGTTCACGATAAACCAAATGATCATTTTGATGTAATCAATATGAATTCCAACTGTGGGTTTTCACGCTTGCAGTCGTGAAAACGAAAACGAAAAGTGGGTATTCAAAAAGCGAAGAATAATGATATCATTTAAACAATTGCGACGATTAATGAGGGTTTAAACAACCTTGTGTAGGCAGCTTGTAAAAAATATAGAGATTAATATGGCTGCCAACAATGGCGACACACTGGTAGAAGCAGTTATCTTTGCCAAACGAACAAGTCCAGATTAGGATAATGAGAAAAAATCCAACTCGAAAACAACCAGAAAACTGTTTGAACATCATCATCAATCATAAAAAATTCCAGTTTCAGATTGCTTGTTATTTTAAAAGATGAAAACTGATGACAATCTTAACAAAAGCGAGTCACGATATTAAGGTTAAAATCTCCAATACTGTTGACAGAGCCACTGCTTCCAGTAGGCCTCCATAGCCTCGACAGGGATTCCATTTAACCCACTCCAATATCTGTATCCTGCCAGGAAGTTCCAGATCAGAACGAAGGACATTTAAGGTCAAAAGATTCCATATCTGAGAATTTTCAAATACATGACATTGCTTCGTTGCCAACGGGCCTGTTCAGTACCTCGACGAAGTTATCTTGGCATCATGCATGCATTTACCCACTTCTAGAAGACCTGTTCAGTATCCCAGCGGGTTTACAAGCACTTCCCACAACTCTTTAATGATTTATTTAGTTTTAAAGATATTTAATCGAGCGGGGTGACGCTGAAAATTGTGATATTTTGGACATATTTTAATAAATTACAGACCTTGAGAGAATTTTTTAACTGTCCTTCATTAATATCTAGAGATGGTTTATTGATAAACCGACCTTCGAAGGCGGGGAGACATCTTTGAGTTGTTCTCTTAAGGAACAGGGACAACGTAAGAAGAAATGGATGATCATGAAAAGCTTCAATTACAGATTGAAATCAAGAAACGTCTTTCAAACAACAAGCTTTATTCAACATGGCTGTAAACTTCAGAGCCATATCATAATTGATGTTTAAACAACCTTGAGTAGTTATTTCAGAGGAGAAATTTTTCTATTCTCTTTGTCCGAACAGTTCATGATACAAGTATATGTATTTCAAAAATAAAAACTGGTAAGCATAAGGGAAAAATCAAAACCAAAACAGTAAAGAAAAAAGAAAACAAAGGAAAAATATTTACACAGTGTACACACGGTTGTCATCAAGTGAAATACCTTTTTAGAGCTTGGCCATTCACCCGATAGGTGTCTGGCTGTCCCTCTAGACTCTGTAATCTGAAAGAGATGGGACCCAATTTCTCAGCAATAAAAAATGGTCCTAGCCATAAGTTCTGAAACTTCGTATGCTCTCCCTTATCCTCATGTGGTTTGTCCCATTTTAGGATAAGGTCACCTACTTCAAAGTTTCTGTCAGAGGCAGAGTTGGAATCAAACCAACTTTTAACCACAAGTTGATGCTGATCCAACTTCCGTTTTGCTTGATGATTTTAATCATATTTTTATTAGTTGATTCTGCCAATCCGTTACCTTGAGGGTAATAGCTGGCATAATATTTTAATTTAATACCTTTTTCTAGAGAGAAATCACTCATCTCAAGAGACGAAAAATAGGAAGAGTTATCGAATACTAGACAGTCAGGGATACCAAAATGAGTAATAATATTTGAATTCAAAAAGGCAATTACCTGACTGGTATTTACAGCTTTTAATGGGGCAGGTTCAGACCACCTAGTGTTATAACCCTAAAATGCACCACACAGGCTTACCTGGCATCAGGCCAACTCATGTCTCTTCCTTGCCAAAGCCATGCTGAATAAAACCCTGAAAAACCACTTAAAATAAGCAACCCGCGCCCTAACCTAACACTGGGCGCGTTGGAACGCTTGTTGCCCTTCTACTGCACGCGTTGGAACGCGGGCTAGCTCACTACAGCCCGCGTTTACCTAACAAAGCAAAAAATCAGGAAATTTTCCGCCGGGACGAAAAGATTTGGGTCAGTTAATTGGAACTCCTAGCCATGCATGGCCGAGAGTTCGTCTAAAACCCTAGCTCCTTCTAGCCTATAAAAGAAGGGGTAGGGGTACTATTCAAAGGAGAAAAATCATAGCAAAGAAACGCTGCCCAATTGCCGAATCCATTTTGTCCCAACCCTTTAGCCTTTCCTCAAGCTTTAGGAGAATTCAAGCAAAGAAGTTGGAGGACAAAGAAGAGGAGGAGCCCAGGATCAGGATCGAGGAATGGTGGCCGGTCTCTATAATCATTGTAAGTTGATTCATCTTGAGATTAATAAACAGATACTTTTCCCGTCCCAAATGCACGAGTCTTATGTATTTCATTTGATTTATGTTTAATCTCTAATCCTCTAGTAGAACAATAGCATGCATGTGTAGTTTGGTCTTGATTGCAGGATCGCTTTGTGGAAGGAGCAGCAGAAGCAACGGGATAAAGCTCAATGGAGGATCTACACCAAGCGTCGATAAGAAGGTTAGTGGGTTCTTCCCATGTGTGCATGTGAAAAAGGGTTTTAGATTTGGGGTAGAAGGTTAAAAGTAATTTCTTAAGGGTCATGATCTGCATGCAATTTTAAACCCTAGCTTGTTAGTCCGTAGGGTATAATTTCCCAACAACAGAATTGGCGACTCCACTGGGGATATTTTACTCTTAGGGTTTCCAGATTTCATTGAAGGTTTTTGGGTAGTTCAAAGAAGTAGAGTTTCAGTTTCTTTGTTGTTTTTGTTTTCTGTTAGGTCAAAAGCTAGCAGGGAACCTGGTTATCAATACCAGTTTTTCCTTGACGGTCGCTTGACTTTTATTCTCAGGATACACAGAGGTACACGCGGCCTGCAGAAGGCCTGCCCGCGTGTAACCCGCGCCCTAACCTTCTACAGCCCGCGTTTGAATGCTTGCTGTAGTGGTTTCAGTAGCGTGTAGAGCCCGGGAAGCTTAAGAGGCAGTCTCCTCTTCCCTGTCAGAGGTTTATCTTCTCATGGGGCTTTCTGGATCCTGTCTGGATCTTGATTGATTTACTGTCTTTCTTTCAGTCTGCCTCATTGTGTTGGTTTTTCTTTGCATTTATTTTCTTTTTTGCAAATTTTTCTTTTCTGTTGAAGTAGAAGCATCCAAGCCTTTCAAAGACCCTGGTTGTCAATATCAGAGGCCTCTTTCAGGATTGGACTGCCTGTGTTTGATTTTTTCTTTGATTTTATACCTACACGCGGGTTGTTTCAGTTCTTTTCGCAGGTACCCGCGTGCTGTTTTAGCTCAGCACATGTTTGAACGCGTGCTGTCTCAACGACAGTCGCGGGCCTGTCTGGTTGTCTTTCAGCCTGGGTGGGGCAGTCATCCCCTCCTGTGGTGAGAGGTGTTCCTTTCAGGGTTTGGAGTCTAAGGTGCACAGTCAGTAAGACAGGGCCTCATATCCTTAGCTTGTTGTTTTTGCTTACTTAATGTTTTGATAGGAAAGACAAAAGAAAACATTTGTTGTTTTATGGTTTTTAGACAAGTGTTAGAATTGGTGTTTTCTGGATTGCTTTTTGCATCTCGGCTCTGATTCTTTTGCGATCTGCGCTTTAAGCCAGAACTTTATTTTGTTTTCTTGGGTTTTTCTTGTCGTCATTTTCCCTTTATTGTGTCATTTTTCAATTTAAAAATAAATAAATATCACGTTTCATTTTCTTCTTGGTTTGAAGATTGTGTTGTTGCATCAGTAGCTAGGAAGAAGTCTTTTTGCATAAGTTTTTGCAGTGCATTTAGAGTATAAGTAGCTCGCAGATCTGAGCGAAAGTCCTTTATATTTACTGCATGAGATCTTAGTAAATTTGAAACGAAAAGAAGTCTTTCTTGTTGAAAAATTGTTGGTTTTGCATTTTTGTAAAAGTTTTTGTTTCCAAGCATTTCTTGTTCATTTTGCTTTGAGTCTTTTTACACACCATCAGTTTCACTTTCATACCTTGTGACTTAAAAATCCCATTAAAAACAACGCTAATTAAAATCAAGTAGACTTTTTGTTTATAGGGTGCATACACTAGCTCAGGACTAGGGCCTTGGAATAGGTTGGAGAGTAAATTCTCCAAGGCCACCCAAACTGAACATTGGATTCTGTCAATAGGGAGTGTGGAAGTCCAGTTATGGAAAGTTATCCGGGACCCCCCTCTAACACAGGGGCTAAACACGAGGTCGCGTAAGGAAAGGTAGCGGAGATAACCCCTCCAAAGCCGGACTGAATGTTGTGGAGAACACATATCGAGGATTTGTTAAGGGATTCCGTCGTTATCATTTTCCATGGAGCTTTGTGGGTCTCAAATCCGTTCGAGGTCCTCAGTTGTCTTTCGGACCATTTGCTCTCGATACCCTTGACAGGTTTCGGGCTTGATACCCTGCTCATTGTGGTCTACCCGACTATCGACTGTACCCGCCTAGTGACTGTTCACGTGCTGGCAAACTAGTTGCCTATCTTTTCTAGGGACATACACAGGTGACTGCGGGGGTATACCGCGGTACCAAGGATAGACATCGGGCCACGCTTTGCAGAGTATACCCGAAGGGTGCTTCCGTATTCGAGTTGCACTTGCACCTGTAAGTTGCTCTAGTGTTGGTTGTTGTAACTGTTCTTCCAACTAGTTTAGTGCTTGCTTGATTTATCTTCTAGGGGCTTTCTTTTAGCGAGTGTTACTGTTTATTCGTGTAGAATACCTTAGCGTGTTGTGAATCTTCTCACACAGTGGAGGATTCAAAGCTCCGTCGGTCACGAAGGCTTCTGGGCCTGCCACCGGTTATACTGGAGCCACCCCCGCCACCACTGAGGCGGAAGCTGGACCATCAAGGGTCTTTCGAAGCAACCGGGGCTTTTGAGCCCGAACAACTTCTCGAGGAATCGACCGCTAATCTACTGAATACACCGGTTATTGTAGCAGTCCAATTTACTGAATTCTTGTCAGTGCCAAATACAACTATGGCAACAGACGTTGCTACTTCCTCTGAGAACTCTTCCATTCCCATCACTGTTGCTACCACAGGAGAAGCTTCTCCTAACTTGCCTTTGTCGGCGGTCCGGGCCACCACGGTCTTGGCCGCAACTACGTCGCACAGTGGACCGACCCCATCTATCGTGGCAACCACACCTCCTTACACACCTAGTGCGACAGGTGCTCCGTTTTCATACGGTATGCCTAGTTCGGGTACAAGCCCTGTACTCACTTACTCCACTTTATAGACTTTGGGTCTGGGGGCAGGGAGCTCTAACGCTCCCCTGCAAGGTCAACTTGGGGGCATTCCTGCCCCTTTCAACGCTTTTCCTTACGCTAGAGGTCACATCCCTCCTTCGCCCCCTTCGCTTTGTGGTCCGCATCAGCAGTCCGCCGGGTAGCCTACACACACGAGTCCATTTGGAGCAGGGAGTCAAGGAACACCTGGGAAAAATCAGCCGGTAGGTTCGTCACCGTTTGTTTGGAACGAGATGTTTGGTAATAACACTTTCACATCCGCTCCTTTCCCAGCTGGGGGCACACCCATTTTTGGACAGTCTACACTGACACAGGGTACTATTCACGCGCCGGGGGCACATATACCAGGACCTTGGAACTCAGGACAAGGATCCGTTCCTTCCTCTGGAATGCCGATCTGGGGTAATTCTTTCCACAGTCAATGGAACCCCGGACATACTTCTATGCCTCTCCCGTCAGGACCGGCATGGGGTAATCCTTCCCAAAGTCCGTCGAACACGATGAACGCCCAACATCCTATGTCCTTCATGGGGAATCAACCAATGATGTCTCCTCAGATGTAAAACACTTACGCTGGTCAGGGCCATGGTTTCTACCAGAACCCCGGCCAGCAACCAAACTTTTCCTGGCAACCTGGTGCCATTCAAACTCCAGGACCCCTTTATCCAGGCTATCAGCAGCAACCAAAACTACCATTCTTGGCGACGTTACACTTGCCAGATTTGACACGGTTGTTAAATGATCCCATATGTCACGATCCACGTTGGCCTCCTATGCCAACAAAGTTGCCTTCGGACATTCCAAAGTTCGAGGCCAAGCCTAACGAAGATCCAGGTGACCACGTGACTACTTTCCATCTCTGGTGTTCATCTAATTCACTGAAGGATGACTCCGTCCAGTTGCGATTGTTTCAACGCACTCTTATTGGGAGTGCCGCGAAATGGTACATCAAGCTTGACCGCTCACGATATTCTTCTTTTGGCGAACTGGCGATGGCCTTCCTTAACCATTTCCAGTTACCTGTGAGATATGACGCCGGCACAGAGTTGCTAGCCAATTTCGAGTAGACGAAAGCGGACCATATCTCGGATCATATTCGAGAGTGGCGACGTCGAAAGAGTCTTATCAAGGTACCCGTCCCACCAGCATTCCTACTTGAGTGGTTCCTTAAGTCTTTAGTTCTGCAGTTATCCAAAGACGTTGCAACTTCAGGGGTGTTCTCCGAGGAAGATGCCATCATGAGGGCTCAACAGTTTGAGCTTATCTATTCTCAGTCTGGTCTATTGTACAACATCCTTCCGGATGCACCACGATTGATTCTGGATAAAACCAGACAGAGAGTCGGACCACATGCCGATGGTATCATTGGTTCGACACAAACCAAGCCCGCTGAGCAATTGACAAAACAATTGCAACAATTATCTATACAACACTCAGCGGCCAGCCAGACTTCTGCTTTGGCTGCTCCTCCTACCCAAACGTCGGAAGTACACTCCGTACAGACGACTAACCAAAAGGCCAACCAACAGCCTGAAGGGAAGAAAAAACAACGTAAGAGGGGTAAGGGGGATAAAAAACCAACTGATAATGCTGGCGAGGGCACCACGGAAAAGAGGAAGGCGAGGTATCCATGCAACTTATGTGTGGAAGACCACTCGACCCATCTATGCCCTCGACTTGCGGAGGCCCAGAAGTTTGTCACACAACAACAGCAAGCCGTGTTGACTAATCCCTTTCAGCATGGGCAAAATTTAACTCAAACTAATCCCTTTCAGCATGGGCAAAATTTAACTCAAGCCTCTGCAAGTGGCGAAGGGGACAGCCAGGAAAACTGCCCTCCTCCAAACAATTCATCTTCTGCGAATGTATATATGGTTAAAAGTGATGCTTTCATAACGACTAGAGCACACGACTATAGCAAACCAAGTGCCCCTGAAAAAGGCAAAGAAGCCGAGATCCCATCTCTTCCTCTACAGATCGAGAAGACGTTGGGTGAAACGATGACATGCATTCCCAAAGGTGCGTTCAAGCGCGCTTCACACAACCCAAACACAAGGGTCGCCTAGAACTACTCTATGGTCGAAGATTTATCACAAACCCCTTAAGCTATGTCTGCTTTGGAGGTCCTCCAAAGTTTCCCTGCTCAGCGAAAGGCCTTGTTGACTGCTTTAGGCTCTATTGAGACTTGTAACCCAGGTACCATCATGTTAGATACGACTGACTTGAAACCTCGTTTACCTTACCATGTCGCATTTCAGATAGTAGTGGCTCACCCCACGAAAACTTTTACACGGAATATCTTCCGCACGGTGGTAGACGAGGGCGCTTCGACTTGCGTTATGTCGTTAGCATGCTGGAAAGACATTGGTCAACCTGAGTTGTCTCCGTCACCTACTCTCCTTACCGCGTTCGACGGTCGTTCTTTCCGACCATATGGCATCATTCCTTCTTTCCCTGTGCAGTTAGGGGGAAAGACCGTGTGCATCGAAGTAGAGGTAGTCGATGCCCCCATCGACTACAATCTATTGTTAGGTCGTAGTTGGACTTATGCAATGCAAGCAGTGGTCGCTACCATTTTCTGAGTCCTCTTGTTTCCACATGAAGGCCGGATAGTGACCATAGATCAGTTGTCTTTCTCTCGGCCTGACCCAGCCTTGGGGGCATCCATGGTTCCCATGGTAGATAATCCTCAAGCCGGTGTCGTTAACATAGGAGTTGGTTTGTGCCCATCTTTGATGGGTACTTTCAATTACCCACCTCCTCAAGGCGATGTCAAGTTTATATCGACTCACCACAAGGCTGAGATCTTCCATGTTTCGTCGTTCCGCACGACTTACTTTGAGGATCCGTGGATTCTTCCTTCCCCATCAGCCATGATGGATGAGACAGGGCATGCTGGCATGGCCACGCCCTTTCCAGTCGCTGAAGTAGCATACTCTTTGGTCCAACAAACTTCAGCTACTCCTGATCCGATTCCCACACAAGAGTTGGATCCACTCCTCGAGCCTATCTGGGCTCAGGGTTCTCTTACCGATATCGATTCGTTAGATTTAGTCTTGCCTTCTGATGAAGCTATAATCGAAGCAATGACTGGTCCGGACAAACACTGGGAAGATCTTCACCACAGATCATATTTCCTCCCAGAGTTACACCGAATCGAGGCAGGAGAATTCACTATCACCATGACGGGGGATCAACCTTGTCCCATTAACCTCTTAGCTACACAGGATATTTATGCTGAGCAAAATATGGCGACGATCGCTGCCACGATACCTATCAATATCTCACGAAATCCTAGCATTGTGGAGAATGTATTCATCGGAGCAGATTGCTCCCCTGAAGAGTTTCAGATTTACACAGATCTGTTTAAAGAATTCCGCGATGTTTTTGCCTGGTCTTATGAGGAAATGCCAGGCATTGATCCGAAAATAGTTGAACATGAGATCACTACGTATCCTGATGCTAAGCCTGTTCGATAGAAACTTCGTCTAGTTAATCCTAGGAAAGCAGCAGCCATCAAAGCTGAGGTTGAGAAATTGCTTAAGGCATGGTTTATATACCCTATTCACTTGACTCAATGGGTGTCAAACCTCGTGTCGGTCGATAAAAAACAAGGCACGGTTCGCGTCTGTACCGATTTCCGTGATTTGAACAAGGCATGTCCAAAATATAATTATCCAACTCCCTTCATCGACCAAATCATTGATGAATGCGCCGGTTGTGAAGCCTTTTCATTCATGGATGGGTTCTCAGGCTATAATCAGATCCAAATCAAACCTGAGGACCAACACAAAATGGCATTCATTTGTCCGGGGTACATTCGCCTATCGAAAAATGCCTTTTGGTCTCAAGAATGTTGGAGCCACTTTCCAGCGGGCCATGTCTTTTGCGTTTCACGACCTCAAACATATAGTCGAGGCCTATCTCGATGATTTAGCATCACGCTCTCGCAAGCGAAAAGATCATCCTACACACCTTAGACTCATCTTCGAACGTTGTCGCTACTTCAGGATTCACTTGAATCCCAACAAGTGCAGCTTTTGCGTCACGTCAGGACGTTTGTTAGGTTTCATCGTTTCAACAACTGGGATCATGGTCGATCCTCTTAAGGTGGAGGCAATAGTCCAGTTGCCCCCCCCACGCACAATTTTACAACTTCAAAGTCTTCAAGGCAAAGCGAACTTCTTATGATGCTTCATCGCCAACTATGCCGAAATTACCAAGGGCTTCATGTGTTTACTGAAGAAAGACGTTCCTTTCCTCTGGGACGAAGCCGCGCAGCGCTCTTTCGACGCATTGAAACACGCCCTTACTACCGCACCTCTGCTACGGCCACCGAATTATAACAAGGATTTCCTCTTATATCTGGTTGCTGCAGAGTCAACCATAGGCATGGTTTTAGTTCAGGAAGATGATTCATTTTCTGAATACGTGATCTATTACCTGAGCCGAGGCCACGTAGGACCGGAACTTAATTATACCCATCTCGAAAAGCTTGCATTGGCGACAGTTCATGCTGTTCAACGGTTCCGTCACCATGTTCTGTTTCGCAAGACCACCGTCGTAGCCGTCGTTAATCCATTCCAGTACATGTTGACACGACGAGTTATCGGCGGTAAAATCAGTAGATGGATGGTAATCCTCCAAGAGTTCGACTTAGACTTCGTTTCACCCAAGTCCAAAAAGTCGTTGGTTTTCGCAGAACTTATCTCGAAACTTCCGGTTGAGTCAAGTGACGTTGTGCCTGAAGAATCGCCTATCCGGGGGGATATGTTTTTGATCAAATCGTCAGACCCATGGTACAGAGATATACTGATCTATCTCCAAACTTTGAGGTGTCCTACCTCTTATTCTCGTGATGAGCATCGGCAGATACACCATCAGGCCCAGAACTATCTCATACTCAATGATACTTTGTATCAGAGAGGTGTAGACTGCATTCTGCATCGATGTCTCACTCATGAGGAGGTCGTCATAGTGCTCAATGATTGTCATACAGGAGCCTGTGGCGGCCACTTATCCGGGTTGGTAACAGCCCAAAAATTTTTACGAGCAGGTTACTTCTGGCCCACGCTTATCAAAGACTGTATTGAGTCGGTCAAGAAGTGCCATCCGTGCCAAATCTTCTCACGGAAGATGAGGGCACATCCAGCTCCTATGTTGCCTGTTATCACTGTCGGTCCCTTCACTAAATGGGGAATTGATTACACTACTTGCAACCCCCCGTCAGCCAGGGGGCATCGCTATATCATTGTAGCTGTCGACTACTTCACTAAGTGGGTCGAAGCTATGCCGACGTTCAAAGATGATGGAGAGACTGCAACTCTCTTCTTATTTAACCAGATTATAGCACGGTTCGGCGTCCCG
>ML791912.1:87365-97953 GCA_009831015.1 Picea engelmannii
CCCTTTAGCCTTTCCTCAAGATTTAGGAGAATTCAAGCAAAGCAGTTGGAGGACAAAGAAGAGGAGGAGCCCAGGATCAGGATCGAGGAACGGTGGCCGGTCTCTATAATCATTGTAAGTTGATTCATCTTGAGATTAATAAACAGATACTTTTCCTGTCCCAAATGCACGAGTCTTATGTATTTCATTTGATTTATGTTTAATCTCTAATCCTCTAGTAGAACAATAGCATGCATGTGTAGTTTGGTCTTGATTGCAGGATCGCTTTGTGGAAGGAGCAGCAGAAGCAATGGGATAAATATCAACGGAGGATCTACACCAAGCGTCGATAAGAAGGTTAGTGGGTTCTTCCCATGTGTGCATGTGAAAAAGGGTTTTAGATTTGGGGTAGAAGGTTAAAAGTAATTTCTTAAGGGTCATGATCTGCATGCAAGTTTAAACCCTAGCTTGTTAGTCCGTAGGGTATAATTTCCCAACAACACCTAGTGAAGTAATCTATGTCTGTTATGATAAACTTATGCTGCTGTGAGGATGGCAGATTGATCGAGCCTATAATATCGAGACCCCACTGCTGAAAAGGGGAGTCTACTGAAACATGCTGCAGAGGGAAGGTTGGTTTCTGTATTCATCCGGACGCTTTTTGACAAATAACACACTTGCGACACAAGGCATGAGCATATTTAAAAAGTGTAGGCTAGTAATAACCTGCTCTTAATACATTATGGGCAATGGTATCTCCACCAAAATTCCCACCAACTTCTCCTGCGTGTAATTCTAATTAGACCTTTTATGCTTCATCTTTCTCAAGACAGCGCATTAGTACTCCATCAAAATTTTGACGAAATAAAATACCATTAATCAACTGAAAGGAGGCAGATTTCAATATTAGCGCTCTTCTTTTAGTGGGATCTAGGTGATGGGGAGCTAACCCATGTTCAAGACAGAATTTTATATCATCATACCAGGGGCTAACAGGGTTTTTTGCACAACAGATTAAATTTGGTAGTGTTGTCCTGGGTTTGACACATCATTTTCCTCTGGCTGTCCTGCCGCTGAGTCAGCGACTAACTTGCATAGCCCTTGAACTCTCACTATTTGTGCTGGGGTGATTTCTATGTCATACTCTTGTAAGGAGGTGACCCAGTTCGCCCTCTTTTCGCCTAGTTCTTTCTGTACTAACAGATTTGTGACTGCTGGGTAGGGGAGGATAATTTTCGTCCTAGATTTCAAAAGATAAGATCGGAAGTGCTTTACTACTTTAAAAACAACATAGGCTTGTTGATCTACTGCTGGGTAATTAAGTTCTGTGCCTTTGAAGGCTGAGCTCATAAAGGCAATTGGGACTTCATTGTTTTCAGTGTTCTTTTGAGTTAGGACAGCAGCGTAGGAGCGGTCAGAAGAAAATGTGTAGAGAGTGAAGTCTTGCGAAAAGTTAGGGCTCATCAGAGAAGGAGCATCTATTATGGCCTTTTTTATTGAATAAAAAGCTTGGTTTTCTAAAGGTCCCCAATGATATTGTATGTCCTTTTTTATTAAGTCCTGTAAAGGTCTCACTATTTTTGAAAAACTGGGGACGAATCTCCTGACAAAGTTTATTTGGCCTAAGAAAGACTGCATAGACTTTTTTGACAAGGGAGGGGGGAGTTTTGAGATGACTTGAGTCCTTTCAGGGTTGATAATCATCCCTTCTCTTGATACAATAAATCCTAAGAGCTTACCTTTTTCTACTGCGAAGATAGATTTTTTAGGATTCAAGGAAATGTCGTACTTACGACATCGTTGTAGAACGAATCTTAAATGAGCTAGATGATCAGCTTTATTTTTCGAGAATACAGTAACGTCATCCAGGTAAACTACGACAGATTGATTGATTAAGCCTCAGAAAGCGATGTCCATCACTCTCTGGAAAGTGGCACCAACATTAATGAGTCCAAAGGGCATTTTCCTATAAGCATAGGTGCCCCATGGAGTGCGGAAGGTAGTTTTAAGTTGGTCTAGAGGGGACATCAGGACTTGGTTATACCCTGAAAAACCATCCAATAAGGATAATCTTTCAGAACCAGATACTTGTTGAAGGATCTGTTCCATGGGAGGGACAGGGTAGTTGTCTTTGTCAGACGCTCGATTAAGATTTCGGAAATCGACGCATAGTCGAATTTCACCACTCTTCTTCCGGATAGGGACAAGATTAGAGACCCATTGCATGTTCCTAACTGGGAAGATTATCTTAGCGTTCAGGAGTCTATTTAATTCTTTTTTGATGGTCGGTTCGAGTTTAGGTTGCATTTTCATTAACTTTTGTTGAAAAGGTAAGGTTTGGGGTTTCATAGGAATAACGTGTTGAATGATGTTAGGGTCAAAGGTTTTTAGGTCGTCGTACATCCAAGCAAAAACATCTTTGAATTCCTTAAACAATTTAATAAACGCCACTTTCTCTTGTTCAGAACACCCCACCCCTAAATTAATGCACTGTGGATTGTCTTTAGTTCCCAAGTTTACTTTTTCATACGTTAAAGAGGAATTGTTTGTTTTACAGTTCATTGATTTTTTAAATTTGTCTTGAAGATCATAAAATGTTTCTAATCTAACTACAAATTTAGGGATAGAATTTACCATGTCCGATGAAGATTCAGGAGATCTCGGATCTGGTATTACCGTGAAGTCACGAAGATTCTCGTCATGAGTACATTCATCGATCACTGCACCTTGGAAAGTTTCTTCCATATGCAGGAAACTAATAATTTGTTGATCATCGTCGAAGACTCTCCAAATCGTGATGTTGTCAGGGACGGATGGACTGAACAACAGTTCGACGGAGAATGCATTCGGGGACAAGCCTTCTACAGGAAAGAGTTTCGAAGCTACATTAGCTAACAAACCGGCTTCCGAATTATTCAATCTAGGAATAGAATTTATGTTAAAAGAAGAAAACTTATTCATCAAATTCCATACCTCAGATTCGTAGCTTTTAAGATGCAAAGATAAACAGTGGATAGAATTTTTTACCTGTCTAACCACAATTTCTGAATCGCCAAAGACAGTCAAATTTTGAACGTTCATATCTAATGCTTTCCCGAGGCCTTGCAATAAAGCCTCATATTCTGCTGTGTTGTTTGTAAATTAAAATTCTAACCTGCATGCAATCAGGGTTTTGTTACCTGCTAGATCAATAATCATGCAGCCCGCACCAACTCCTTCCTTGGATTTTGACCCGTCAAAGTAAAGAGACCATATCTGATTTTTCTCGGATGCATGTGACCATTGGGTGGAAGCTGCTAGCTGCATATATGTCACAATTTCAGACTGCTCTTCGGGTTAGTGATAGCGGAAGTTTCAGCCATGAAATTGCCGAAAAAGGTATCCATCCCTTGTATTTCGGGTGAATCGACAAAAGGTGTAAATGGTTCATTGGGATCATTTAAATCTGTCACTGTGAACTTTAGGTAACGTTCACAATTTACCTTGATTCTGTTGGGCTTTCCATTCTCGGGAAGCCACAAGTGAGACCAATCTGTCACGAAATAGCAATGTAGTTGTTCTGACCAATCTCTGCTTAAAAACAAACCATAAACTTCTGGAATATCTACAACAATAATATCAATCACTTGATGAACTTTGGGGTTAGACGATAATCTTATAAGCACATTCCTTAATTCGCCTATAACTTTAACACTAGTTCGATCAAGTTGGATGATCTTTAAGGTGGATGGTTGAACTTCATCATTAATCTTCTGAGACACAGACCATGACATTACATTGGATGACGCTCCTAAATCTACCATACAATTGTGCACGTTCCTATTGAAGATTTCAAAAGTTATCAAAAATGGAGGTACATTTCTGTGAGTACTAATGGTGGAATCTTGTTGTTTTTTACTTGCAGCCTCTAAAACTAATTTATGTACATTTGTTACATTATTTATAGGAAGGTCTCTCTTCTCGTGAGGATCATAATTATTCTTAGCGGAGACCTTCTGAGGAACTTTTGGGTTATTTTGAAAAACTTTGTTACTGCTTGGATTGTCGTTTTTGCTGTTCTCTACGATATTCTGTAACATTTTTTGTAGCAGGAACGAGAATTTTAATAATTCATAAACAGAAATGTTAGACCTTAACTTTTTTAGATCTTCAACTAAATCATAATCTAAGCTCGGGTTCGCATAATTCTGTTTAGTTTCAGTTGTTTTAGACTGTTTTGGGGGCAAAGTCGTAGTGTTCTCAGAAGAAGGCTTGTTTGTTGTCTTACTCCTAGTATTGTAGGGATGTATTGTCTCGAAATTAGTTGAAAAATGCTATCCGAGAAGTGTCCAAAAATGTTCGGAGAAGATTCATCTTCTTTAACTGTCTCTTTTTCAACTACTTCCTCAGGGATCTCAGGAGGCATCAAGTTATCCTGTGCTTCTAGAATCGTTTGAATAGCGAATTGCAGGCTTTCTAGATTTAAGCCTTCGGTATTTGAATTAGGTCGGTTGGTGGGAAAAGGCTTCGTAAACAGGGGTTTGTAAGGCCCTTTGCTCGAAGAAGCTTCTTCGGCCGTCCTTTTCAAATCTATAACTTGATTTGACAGTTTTTGAACGAATTTTTGTAAGTTTTCTAGATCAGAGTTTTCAGGTTGCGTTTTGTTTTGGGCAGGTCTAGGGAGGATTTCAATTTTCTTTTTGGAAGATGAACTAGTCTCTATTTCGTTGCTAGTAGTGTCTTCTAAGCTGAGGATATCTTTCTCGATCTGACTGGCCTCTTCGAAGGCCTCTAACAATGTGGATTTCTTAGATCTCTTTACCCAAATGGATATACTTTGATGTAAGGCTTTCGTATAATATGCTATGATAAGATTCTTAGCAGGCATCGAATCCGTAGGGATTCAGTTATTTAGTGTTAATAATCTTTGGTTAAAGTCTTTGATTTTCTCTTTGGGGTTCATTCTTAAACTAGAAAGCTCGATGACTAGAACTTCTGGGGACTTGTCGTCTCCAAACTTTTCAAGAAAACAGGATTCAAACTTCTCCCATGACACGATGGTATGGGGCTGTTGGGAAAAGTACCAGGTAGAGGAATTGCCCTCGAAAGTGTAGGGGAACAATCTACAGACTATGTCTTCGTGCTCAACATTACGGAGTCTAATGGCTAACATAAACTTTTTGATGTGATCTTTGGCGATCTGTTTAGAGTCCGGGTCAAATTTAGGGAGCCACTTCTCCGGGTGTTTGGGTAAGGGATACTGAGGCCTGGGTATGACTACTGCATCTTGGTCGAGCTAGGGTCTAGCAGGATTGTTCTGGATGGCCATTGGTGTGGGCGGTGTTGAAGGCTGGGATGAGGAAGTGCCTTCGTGAGAGGATTCTTCTCCTGAAGTAGAAGGGGATGAAGGAGGTGGTGAGGGTGGTATTCTAGATCCTCCTGTTGCATGAGTGAGGATTGGATCTGTAGGGTTTAAAGTGAGGTTAGTGCCTCCAATTTGTTCTTTGATATTAGAGAAATCTAATGGTGGGTCCAAAGGTCGGTTTGGTTGTCTTAAACGGGCGAAGGCACTATGTGTCCTTATGAGAGATTGGCGAACAATCTCTTGTACGTCACCACCTGTAGGATTGGGAGTTACTGGTTCAACTATGATCCGTAGATCGTCGTTTGATGTGGTTGTTGTTTGAGGGACAATGTTGTCGCTTGAATGGATTCTTGTCACTATAGGTGAGAGGGTAGGTGGTGGAGGAGTCTTACGACCACCTCATGCCATTAATAATTTTTAGGCCCTCCTTCTAGCGACATTTGTTGACGGACGAAATTGACCGCTCGTCAACTGGAGGAGTGAATACGGTCTATGGTGTTCTAAATAACCCAAGCCGTTTGGATTAATCCACGCTGACGGGTTTAGCGGCTCCGTTAGCCGATCTAAGTCCTACGGAAGTGAAAAGACAAAAACTAAAGAAACTAACTAAATGAAAAACAACTGTTGAAAACTATATATAACTTAAGATATATTCACAGTTTACCAACTAATAGAATAGTAGTTCTACTTATTAAATGTACAGTGTATCGATATATTTCTATTTCTATTTTATGTACAGTATTCACAAAATGAAAATTTTGATCGAAATCTGCGAAAATCATTATGAATTGACAACAAAGCTATTGTTCAGTATTTTTTATTTTTTTATATAAATTTTATAAACTAGAAATGAAATGATAGCTATCTAGTTGCGAAATAAAAATAACAATCTATACAGTGTATCTAAACTACAAAAAATTCTTACATTAAGTAAACTAATAGAATGCTACTAGCAAACTAACCTGTAATCACATATCCTATGTGTCCTGTGCGTAGCATCTACGTTTGTTGTTTGATGAGGCCAACCCGCACCAGATTTTACCAATGCTTCTCGTAAACGCGAAGCAGTAACGCTTTGAGTGATAATGACAGAACAACTAAGCTATGTAGCAACAACAATTTATAATTTGACAAACGATCATATTGAGATAAATCTGAGTATGAAAATTTGCATATAACTGCCCATTGAATAAAGAAGATCAATCCTCTAATCATCAAATGTGACCAGATTAATTGTTGTATATAAAATGAGAGATATAAAAACATGGACACCATATAAATCCCATCACATCAACTTGTAACAAATTATGATATCTAAAGTAGTCAAAATTTGATTACAAATCGAAATGAGAAAAACTTGAACAAAAATATGATATATTGAAGCTAAAGTTGTGCAAATATCCACTTTCATTCAAGTCTGTGAATCACAAATCCTGGTTTCTGCTCCCAGGCAGCGATGGGTCTTAGTTTACAAAATAATACATTTATAAAGGCCACAGGATCTAAAAAATTCCTGTGTAAATCATCAAATCAGTTCCAAAAATTATGGGGAATACAATCTCCCAAATTCCCATTGTTATCCAAAACTAACATCCTAATCTAAAACCATGTAAAGAAATAGAATGTTCAGATATTCCTCTAGCGATCTAATCTCCTTTAGAATTTGTATGTACCTGTAAACGCACAAGACTACATGATTTCAGATTGCATTTTAGTTGTAAAATCAAAGAATTCGAATTTTAGTAACTAGCTACAGAATCTCACGATTCTGTAGCTAGTTATTATTATAAACAGAATTGTGTTTTATCAATTCAATCAAAACAGAAATGGATACAATTTAAGCAAACAAATCATGTATGCTAATTTAGAATAAAAACAAAATCATCTTAAAATTACTTTTAAAATACCATACCTCGGATTCAGGGATTCGTTTTGATCAAGCTATTTTGGAATTTACAATGGCAGTGGCCACCTCCACATTCTTAAAGACAACAAAACCTGTGGTCTTCTGTCTTTTATCACTACCTTGAGCTACATTTTTCAATCTATCGTTCTCCTTGGTTAGCACATTCACTCGGTCCTCCAAGTTCTTGATTCGAGATTGGAGCAAAGGGACGTCTGTATAATATCGGTCGAGCCACGACTTACATTCGTTGCACTGTGGTTGAACAGGCTGTGTATTCACAGATGAGGAACTTCTTAATTGACCAACAGTTTCTCTGTCGAGTTTGATCCCAGGGAAGTTGGGGTCGTCTCTAAGACATGGTGGGAGGTTCGTCACATAGTCATAGGGCTTAACTGAGCAAAGTTCGTGCGAGTATGGATACTCTTCGGTTAGAAACTGTTCAATTTTGGAATCATAATCTTCACTTAACAAAATTGGTTTTTGGTCTGTGTTTTCTTTAGGTTTATTACGAGAACACCGTGAAACCCAGTGCGTAGCCTTTTTACCCTTGTAATTGATATCACTGTTACCTTTACCCTTTTTCCTTGCAGACTTTTTAACAGGCTTACCACCATCTTTTGGACATGAATCAGGAAGGGTGTTGGGTTGGGTAGTGTTTGGTTAGGTCAAGGGTTCAACAGAGGGCAAGAGTGTAGGAGGGGGAATGACATGCCCGACAATTGTTTCTATAACAACGGATTTGTCAACTTGTCCTATTTCAGGACTGGCAAAACCATTCCTTAACAAGAAAGCGTCCCAACAATCGCCATTCAACTTCAACTGATGAACCATAATAATTTTAATTAAACAATGGTGGAAGAGGCTGGAGTCAGATTTCTCCCTTTTGAAACGCTTAGCCATTTTGTATAAACTCCCAAGGAGAAAATATGGCATGTTTAAGGGAAAATCGATGAAACTCATGAGCAACCGCAAGTGGTATAAGAAAACTAAACCATATCTACCCTCACAGGTAACGAACTGCTTGATAATAGCCAACAAATCGTGACATCTAGGTTTTAGAGCTGTAACGGGCATACCTTTGTCGCAGCTATTAATCTTCCTTGAGGTAAACAATAGTGACCAGGGTACTTCGTCAACCTTTGAATTTTTAATCCATTTTTGTCCCATGGCTAGCAGACCAGTGGCTGATCTAAGGAAATCTTCGTTCAACTCGAGCTGGAAGTCCCCAATTTTGGCTCTGCAACCATCGAATGTTAGCGCGAATTGTTGAGAAACTGCCAGGTTAAAACCCTCGAACTTCTCAACAAAGACCCGCCAACCATTCTTCTCTAAGTCCTCTCGAGCATTATCGAACAACAACAAAGTTTGGACACCGTTGGGTTTGATTCTCACTACAGGAGCCATAGCTAAAAAAAAAAAATCAACAGGGTATTCGATGATAGGGTTTGACAGGATAGACACAGAACCATTGTCCTGAAGCTTCCCCAACACAATGCTAAGGCAACTCAAAATGCAAGGGCAGAGCGTTAATGCTATGCGTGCGAGGATAGTGGTGTAAATCGAGGCCTATGTAAGAACATCATATCAGGATGTACTTGGAACGACGCCTTTGTGTAATGATACATTCAAATCATAACAGTGCATATCCAAAAGAATTTTAATCAACATGTCAAATGAACTATCACATAACCACGATTTGACCCAAAAATCAATGTGTCAATCAAATCATTGCGTTGAAGATTTTGTAAATCAACACCATATATAACAATAATCAAATGCATAAATGTTTGGTGTTTCGATAAATATGTGACTAGTGATGTGTTTGAGGTCAAGGAGTTATAACCACATAAACAAATAGGTTCACGATAAACCAAATGATCATTTTGATGTAATCAAGATGAATTCCAACTGTGGGTTTTCACGCTTGCAGTCGTGAAAATGAAAATGAAAAGCGGGTATGCAAAAAGCGAAGAATAATGATGTCACTTAAACAATTGCGATGATTAATGAGGGTTTAAACAACCTTGTGTAGGCAGCCTGTAAAAAAAGATAGAGATTAATATGGCTGCCAACAATGGCGACACACTGGTAGAAGCAGTTATCTTTGTCAAACGAACAAGTCCAGATTAGGATAATGAGAAAAACTCCAACTCGAAAACAACCAGAAAACTGTTTGAACATCATCAACAATCATAAAAATTTCCAGTTTCAGATTGCTTGTTATTTTAAAAGATGAAAACTGATGACAATCTTAACAAAAGTGAGTCACGATATTAAGGTTAAAATCTCCAATACTATTGATAGAGCCACTGCTGCCAGTAGGCGTCCATAGACTCGACAGGTATGCCGTTTAACCCACTCCAATATTCGTATCCTGCCAGGAAGTTCCAGATTAGAACGAAGCACATTTAAGGTCAAAAGATTCCATATCTGAGAATTTTCATATACCTGACACTACTTCGCTGCTAGCGGGCCTGTTCAGTACCCCAATGAATTTATCTTGGCATCATGCATGCATTTACCCGCTGCCAACAGACCTGTTCAGTATCCCGACGGGTTTACAAGCACTTCCCACAACTCTTTAATGATTTATTTAGTTTTAAAGATATTTAATCGAGCGGGGTGACGCTGAAAATTGTGATATTTTGGACATATTTTAATAAATTACAGACCTTGAGAGAATTTTTTAACTGTCCTTCATTAAGATATAGAGATGGTTTATTGATAAACTGACCTTCGAAGGTGGGGAGACATCTTTGAGTTGTTCTCTTAAGGAACAGGGACAGCGTAAAAAGAAATGGATGATCATGAAAAGCTTCAATTCCAGATTGAAATCAAGAAACGCCTTTCAAACAACAAGCTTTATTCAACATGGCTGTAAACATCAGAGGCATATCATAATTGATGTTTAAACTACCTTCAGTAGTTATTTCAGAGGAAAACTTTTTCTATTCTCTTTGTCTGAACAGTTCATGATGCAGGTATATTTATTTCAAAAATAAAAACTGGTAAGCATAAGGGAAAAATCAAAACCAAAACAACAAAGAAAAAAGAAAACAAAGGAAAAATATTTACACAGTGTACACAGGTTTGTCATCAAGTGAAATACCTTTTTAGAGCTTGGCCATTCACCTAATAGGTGTCTGGCTATCCCTCTAGACTCTGTAATCTGAAAGAGCTGGGACCCAATTTCTCAGCAATAAAAAACGGTTCTAGTGTTGTTGGGAAATAATACCCTACGGACTAGCAAGCTAGGGCCAGACTTGCATGCAGATCATGACCTTAAAGAAATCACTTTTAACCTACCACCCCAAAACTTAAAACCCCTTTTTCACATACAAGCATGGAAAGGACTTACT
>ML791912.1:105364-116275 GCA_009831015.1 Picea engelmannii
CCTGAAGTAGCGACAGCGTTCGAAGATTAGTCGAAGGTGCATGGGATGATCCTTGCGCTTGCGAGAGAATGATGCTAAATCATCTAGATAGGCCTCGACTATATGTTTGAGGTCGTGAAACACAAAATACATGGCCCGCTGGAAAGTGGCTCCAACATTCTTGAGACCAAAAGGCATCTTACGATAAGCGAATGTACCCCACAGACAAATGAAAGTCGTTTTGTGTTGGTCCTCAGGTTTGATTTGGATTTGATTATATCTTGAAAAACCATCCATGAACGAAAAGGATTCACAACTGGCGCATTCATCAATGATCTGATCGATGAATGGGGTTGGATAATTATCTTTTGGACATGCCTTATTCAAATCACGAAAATCGGTACATAGACGAATCGTGCCTTGTTTTTTATCGACCGACACGGGTTTTGACACCCACTGAGTCAAATGAATCGGGTAAATGAACCCTGCCTTGAGCAATTTCTCAAACTCACTCTTGATGGCTGTTGCTTTCCTAGGATTAACTGGATGAAGTTTTTTTCGAACATGCTTAGCATCAGGATACGTTGTAATTTCATGTTCAACTATTTTCAGATCGATGCCTGGAATTTCCTCATAAGACCAGGCAAAAATGTCGCAGCATTGTTTGAAAAGATCCGTGTAAATCTGAATCTCTTCGGGGGAGCAATCCGCTCTGACGAAGACATTCTCCACGACGCCAGGGTTTCGGGAGATGTTGATAGGCATAGTGGCAGTGATAGTCGCCATATTTCCCTCAGCATAAATTTCCTGTGTAGCTAAGAGGTTAATAGGACATGGCTGATCTCCCGTCATGGTAATAGTGAATTCCCCTGCCTCGATTCGACGTAACTCTGGGAGGAAATATGATCTGTGATAAAGATCGTCCCAAGTTTTGTCCGGACTAGTCATTGCTTCGATGACTGCTTCGTCGGAAGGCAATACTAAGTCTAACGAATCGGTAGTAGCAAGAGAATCCTGAGCCCAAATAGGCTCTAGAAGTGGATCCAACTCTTGTGCGGGAGTTGGATCAGGGTTAGCTGAAGCTTGCTGGACCAAAGAGTACGCTACTTCAGCAACCGACAAGGGCATGGACATGCCGGAGTGCCCTGTCTCATCCATCATGGCTGATGGGGAAGGAAGAATCCACGGATCCTCAAAGTAAGTCGTGCGGAATGATGAAACGTGAAAAATATCAACCTTGTGGTGAGTCGATATAAACTTGACATCGCCATGAGGAGGTGGGTAATCAAAAGTACCCATCAAATATGGGCACAAACCAACTCCTACATTAATGACATTGGCTTGAGGATTATCTATCATGGGAACCGTGGATGCCCCCAAAGCTGGGTCAGGTCGAGAGAAGGACAATTGATCAATGGTCACTATCTGACCCTTGTGTAGAAACAACAAGACTCAGAAAACTATAGTAACCACAGCTTGCATCGCATAAGTCCAACTATGACCTAACAAGATATTGTAGTCGAGGGGGGCATCGAATACCTCTACCTCGACACACACAGTCATCCCTCCTAACTGCACAGGGAAAGAAGGAATGATGCCATGTGGTCGGAAAGAACGACCGTCGAACGCAGTGAGGAGAGTAGGTGATGGAGACAATTCGGGCTGACCAACGGCTTTCCAGCATGCTAACGACATAACGCATGTCGAGGCACCCTCGTCGACCATCGTGTGAAAGATATTTCGTGTAAAAGTTTTCGTGGGATGAGCCACTACTATCTGAAACGCCACGTGGTACGACAAACGAGGTTTTAAGTCAGTTGTATCTAGCATGATGGTACCCGGGTTACAAGTCTTAGTAGAGCCTAAAGCGGTCAACAAGGCTTTCCTCTAAGCAGGGCAACTTTGGAGGACCTCCAAAGCGGACATAGCACAAGGGGTTTGGGATAAATCTTCCACCACAGAGTAATTCTGGGCAGCCC
Organism: Picea engelmannii; assembly: GCA_009831015.1. Lineage (NCBI taxonomy): Eukaryota > Viridiplantae > Streptophyta > Pinopsida > Pinales > Pinaceae > Picea > Picea engelmannii. Next base: position 107,323 of record ML791912.1, read on the forward strand.
TTGCGGTTGGATTGTGAGAAGCTTTCTTAAACGCACCTTTTGGAATGCATGTCATTGTTTCTTCCAACGTCTTCTCAATCTGTAGAGGAAGAGATGGGAGTTCAACTTCTTTGCCCTTCTCAGAGGTGCTTGGTTTACTATAGTCGTGCGCTCTAGTCATTATTAAAGCATCACCCCTAACCATATATACGTTCGTGGATGAGGAATTGTTTGGAGGAGGGCAGGTTTCTTGGCTGCCCCCTTCGGCACTTGTAGAGGCTTGAGTTAAATTTTGCCCATGCTGAAAGGGATTAGTCAACATGGCTTGTTGTTGCTGTGTGACAAACTTCTGGGCCTCCGCAAGTCGAGGACATAGATGGGTCGGGTGGTCTTCTGCGCACAAGTTGCACAGATACCTACCTTCCATTTTTCTGTAGTGCCCTCTCCAGCATTATCAGTGGGTTTTTTATCCCCCTTACCCTTCTTGCATTGTTTTTTCTTCCCTTCAGGTTGTTGGGTGGCCTTTGGGTTAGTCGTCTGCACAGAGTGTACTTCCGACGTTTGGGTAGGAGGAGCAGCCAAAGTAGTAGTCTGGCTGGCCGCTGAGTGTTGTATAGATAACTGTTGCAATTGTTTTGTCAATTTCTCAGCGGGTTTGGTTTGTGTCGAACCAACAATACCATCGGCATGTGGTCCGGCTCTATGTCTAGTTTTATCTAGTATTGATCGTGGAGCATCCAACAGGATGTTGTATAATAAACCAGCCTGAGAATAGATGAGCTCAAACTGTTGAGCCCTCATGATGACATCTTCTTCGGAGAAAACCCCAGAAGTTGCGACGTCTTTGGATAATTGCAGTACTAAAGACTTAAGGAACCACTCAAGTAGGAATATTGGTGGAACCGGTACTTTGATTAGACTCTTTCGACGTCTCCACTCTTGGATATGATCAGAGATATGGTCCGTTGTTGTCTATTCGAAATTGGCAAGCAACTCTGTGCCCGCATCGTATCTCACAGGTAACTGGAAATGGTTAAGGAAGGCCATCGCTAGTTCGCCAAAAGAAGAATATCGTGAGCGATCAAGCTCGATGTACCATTTCGCGGCACTCCCGATAAGAGTGCGTTGAAACAATCGCAACTGGACGGAGTCATCTTTCAGTGAGTTAGATGAACACCAAAGGTGGAAAGTAGTCACGTGATCACCTGGATCTTCGTTAGGCTTGGCCTCGAAATTTGGAATGTCCGAAGGCAACTCCGTTGGCATAGGAGGCCAACGTGGATCGTGACAAATAGGATCATTTAACAACCGTGTCAAATCGGGCAAGTGTAACGTCGCCAGGAATGGTAGTTTGGGTTGTTGCTGATAGCTTGGGAAAAAGGGTCCTGGAGTTTGACTGGCACCAGGTTGCCAGGAAAAGTTTGGCTGCTGGCCCGGATTCTGGTAGAAACCATGGCCCTGACCAGCGTAAGGATTTTGCATCTGTGGAGACATCATTGGATGATTCTCCATGAAGGACATAGGATGTTGGGAATTCATTGTGTTTGACGGACTTTGGGAAGGATTACCCCATGCCGGTCCTGATGAGAGAGGCATAGAAGTCTGTCCGGGGTTCCATTGACTGTGGAAAGAATTACCCCAGAATGGCATTCTAGAGGAAGGAACAGATCCTTGTCTTGAGTTCCAAAGTCCTGCTATATGTGCCCCCAGCGCAGGAATAGTACCCTGCGCCGGAGTAGACTGTCAAAAGATGGGGGTGCCCCCAAATGGGAAATAAGTGGATGCGAAAGTGTTGTTACCAAACGTCCCATTCCAAACAAACGACGACGAACCTACCGACAGAGTTTGCGCAGGTGTTCCTTGACTCCCGGCTCCAAATGAACTTGTGTGTGCAGGTTTCCCGGCAGACTGCTGATGCAGACCACCAAGCAACGGGGACGAAGGAGATATATGACCTCCAACGTAAGGAAAAGCATTAAAAGGGACAGGAATGCCCCCAAGTTGACCTTGCAGAGGAGCGTTAGAGCTCCTGCCCCCAGACCCAAAGTCTGTAAGGTGGAGTAAGTGAGTGCAGGACTTGTACCTGAACTAGGCATACCGTATGAGAACGGAGGGCCTGTCGCACTAGGTGTGAAAGGATTTGTGGCCGTCGCGATAGATGGGGTCGGTCCACTGTGCGACGTAGTTGTGGCCGAGACGGTGGTGGCCCGGACTGATGACGACAAGTTAGGAGATGCTTCTCCTGTGGTAGCAACGGTGGTGGGAATGGAAGAATTCCCAGAGGAAGTAACAGAGTTTGGTTCCATAACTGTATGAGGCACTGATAGGCGTTCATAAAACTGGATAGGTACAATGACCGATGGCCAAGTATCAGTGATTGGGGTTTCAACCGAACCAAGATTGGCAGTTGATTCCTCCGGGAGTTGTTCGAGCTCAATGGTTTGTAACCCGGTTGCTTCAAAAGACCCTTGTTGGTGTAGCTTCCGTCTCAAAGGTGGCGGGGCTGGCTCCAGTATAACCGGCGGTAAGCCCAAAATCCTTCGTGACCGGCGGAGCTCTGAATCCTCCACTGTGTGAGAAGATCCACAATATGCTAAGGTATTTTACACGTTCAAACAGTAACACACAGTAAAAGAAGCCCCTAAGAGATAAAACAAGCAATCACTAACTATTTTGAAGAACAGTTACAACAACCAAAACTAGAGCAACTTATCGATGCAAGTGCAACTCAAAAACGGAAGCACCCTTCGGGTATACTCTGCAAAGCGTGGCCTGATGTCTGTCCTAGGTACCGCGGTATACCCCCGCAGTCACCTGTGTATGTCCCTAGAAAAGATTGGCAACTAGTTTGCCAGCACGTGAACAATCACCAGGCGGGTACAGTCGATAGTCGGGTAGACCACAATGAGTAGGGTATCAAGCCCGAAACCTGTCAAGGGTATCGAGAGCAAATGGTCCGGAAGACGACTAAGGACCTCGAACGGATTCGAGACCCATGAAGCCCCGTGGCAAATTCAAACGACGGAATCCCTCAACAAATCCTCGATATGTGTTCTCCACTACGCTTGGTCCGGCTTTGGAGGGGTTATCTCCACTACCTTTCCTTACGCGACCTCGTGTTTATCCCTTGTGTTAGAGGGGGGTCCCGGATAACTTTCACGAAACTGGACTTATACACTCCCTATCACAGACTTCAATTTTTGGTTTGAGTGGCCTTGGAGAGTTTACTCTCCAACCTATTCCAAGGCCCTAGTCCTGAGCTAGTATATGAACCCTACAAACAAAAAGTCTAATAGATTTTAATTAGCGTTGATTTTATGGGATTTTTAATGTCACAAGGTATGAAGGTGAAACTGATGGTGTGTACAGACTCAAAGAAAAATGAATAAGAAATGCTTGGAAACAAAAACTTTTACAAAAAATGAAAAAATCAACAACTTTTTGCAAAGAAAGACTTCTTTTCTTTTTCTAAGATTTCATGCAGCAAACAGAAAAGACTTTCGCTTGACTACAAGCTACTTATGCTCTAAATGCACTGCAAAAACTTATGAACAAAAGACTTCTTCCTAGATATTGATGCAACAACACAATCTTCAAACAAAGAAGAAAATGAAAAGAGATATATATTTTTTTTTATTTAAGTGCTAAATGAAGCAACAAAGGGAAAATGCCGACAACACAAAACGAAGAAAACAAAATAAAATTCTGGCTTAAAGCACAGATCTCAAAGAACTAGAGCTAAGACACACAACGACAATCAAGAAAGCACCAACTCTTACGCTTGTCTAAAAACCATAAAACAAAATCTTTTCTTTTTATCTTTTCTATCAACAATCAACTAAGAAAGAACAGGCTAAGGGTATGAGGCCCTAACCTACTGACTGTGCCACCCTAGACTCAAACTCCTGAGAGGAACACTTCTCACCATAGGAGGGGATGACTGCCCCACCCTAATTGAAAAGCACCCAATCAAGCCCGCCACTGTCACTGAAACATCACGCGTGCAAACGCGTGTTGAGCTATAATAGCGCGCGGGTACCCGCGGGCTGAACTGGAACAGGCCACGTGTAGGTATAAAATCCAAGAAAAAATTAAACACAGGCAGCCTAGACCTGGAAGAGGCCTCTGGTATTGAAAACCAGGGTCTCTTGAAGGCTTGGATGCTTCTTCCAACAGAAAAGAACAATAATTGTAAAGAAAAACAAAAGGCAATCAAACAAACTGAGACGAGACTATGAACCAGCAAGACTCAGACAAGATTCAGAAAGCCCCCTGAGAATGTATAATTATGACAGGGAGGAGGAGGACTGTCTCTTCAAGATTTCTGACTCCTACACGCTACTGAAACCCCTACAACAAGAATTCAAACGCGGGCTATAGAAGGTTAGGGCGCGGGTTACATGCGAGCAGGCCTTCTGTATGCTGTGTGTACCTCTGTGTGTCCCGATAATCACTGTCAAGCAACAGTCAGGGAAAAACTGGTATAAAGAACCAGGTTCCCTGCTAGCTCTGACCTAACAGAAAACATACATGCAAAGAAACATAAAATCTAATCCTTTAAACTACCCAAAAACCTCAACTAAATCCAAAACACCCTAAAGAGTAAATCCCCAGTGGAGTCGCCAATTCTGTTGTTGGAAAATAATACCCTACGGACTAGCAAGTTAGGGCTAGACTTGCATGCAGATCATGACCTTAAAGAAATCACTTTTAACCTACCACCCCAAAACTTAAAACCCCTTTTTCACATACAAGCATGGAAAGGACTTACTAACCTTTTTACTGATGTTTGGTGTAGATCCTCCGTTGCGCTTTGTCCGCTTGCTTACGCTGCTCCTTCCAAAGTTCTCCTGCAATCAAGACAAAACACTACGCATGCATGCTACTTTTCTACTTGAGGGTTAGAAATTAAGCATAAATTACAAAAGCCACATATAACTCATGCATTGGGATGGGAAAAATATTCTTTTATTAATCTCAAGATGAATCAACTTACAATAATGATAGAGATTGGCCACCGTTCCTTGATCCTGATCCTGGGCTCCTCCTCTTCTTTGTCCTCCAACTGCTTTGCTTGAATTCTCTTTAGGCTTGAGAAAATGCTAAAGGGTTGGGACAAATGGATTCGGCAATTGGGCAGAGTTTCTTTGCTACGTTTTTCCTCCTCCAAATAGTACCCCTACACCTTCTTTTATAGGCTAGAAGGAGATAGGGTTTTGGACGAACTCTCAACCATGCATGGCCGAGAGTTTCAGTTAACTGACCCATAGCTTTTTGTCCCGTCGGCAACTTTCCTGTTTTTTTGCTTTGTTAGGTAAACGTGGGCTGTAGTAGGCTAGCCAGTGTTCCAACGCGTGTAGTAGTAGGCCTGCCAGTGTTCCAACGCGTGCAGTAGTGAGTTAGGGCATGTGTCACTTGATTTAAGAGGATTTTCAAGAGTTTGTTCAGCATGGCTTTGGCAAGGAAGGGATATGAGTTGGCCTGATGCCAGGTAAGCATGTGTGGTGCAATTTAGGGTTATAACACCTAGCCATAAGTTCTGAAACTTCGTATGCTCTCCCTTTCCATCATGTGGTTTGTCCCATTTTAGGACAAGGTCACTTACTTCAAAGTTTCTATCAGAGGCAGAGTTGGAATCAAACCAGCTTTTAACCACAAGTTTATGCTGATCCAACTTCCGTTTTGCTTGATGATTTTAATCAGATTTTTATTAGTTGATTCTGCCAATCCGTTACCTTGAGGGTAATAGCTGGCATAATACTTTAATTTAATTCCTTTTACTAGAGCGAAATCACTCATCTCAAGAGACGAAAAATAGGAAGCGTTATCGAATACTAGACAGTCAGGGATACAAAAATGAGTAATAATATTTGAATTCAAAAAGGCAATTACCTGACTGGTATTTATAGCTTTTAATGGGGCAGGTTTGGACCACCTAGTGAAGTAATCCATGGCTATTATGATAAACTTATGTTGTTTTGAGGATGGCAGATTGATCGGGCCTATAATATCGAGACCCCACTCCTAAAAAGGAGAGTCTACTGAAACATGCTGCAGAGGGAAGGTTGGTTTCTGTATTCGTCCGGATGCTTTTTGACAAATAACACACTTGCGACACAAGGCATGAGCATCTTTAAAAAGTGTAGGCCAGTAATAACCTTCTCTTAATACTTTATGGGCAGTGGTATCTCCACCAAAATGCCCACCAGCTTCTCCTGCGTGTAATTCTAATAAGACCTTTTCTGCTTCATCTTTCTCAAGACAACACATTAGTACTCCATCAAAATTTTGACGAAACAGAATACCATTAATCAACTGAAAGGAGGCAGATTTCAATCTTAGCGCTCTTCTTTTAGTGGGATCCAGGTGATGGGGAGATGACCCATGTTCAAGACAGAATTTTATATCATCATACCAGGGGCTAACAGGGTTTTGTGCACAGCAGATTAAATTTTGGTAGTATTATCCTGGGTTTGACACATCATTTTCCTCTGGTTGTCCTGTCGCTGAGTCAACGACTAACTTGCATAGCCCTTGACCTCTCACTATTTGTGCTGGGGTGATTTCTATGTCATAATCTTGTAAGGAGGTGACCCAATTCACCCTCTTTTTGCCTAGTTCTTTCTGTAGTAACAGATTTATGACGGCTGGGTAGGGGACGCTAATTTTCGTCCTAGATTTCAAAAGATAAGATCGGAATTTCTTTACTGCTTTAAAAACAACATAGGCTTGTTGATCTACTGTTGGGTAATTAAGTTCTGCTCCTTTGAAGGCTGAGCTCATAAATGCAATTGGGACTTCATTGTTTTCAATGTTCTTTTGAGTTAGGACAACAACGTAGGAGCGGTCAGAAGCAAATGTGTAGAGAGTAAAGTCTTGCGAAAAGTCGAGGCTCATCAAAGAAGGGGCGTATATTATGGCCTTTTTTATTGAATAAAAAGCTTGGTTTTCTAAAGGTCCCCAATGATATTGTATGTCCTTTTTTATTAAGTCCTGTAAAGGTCTCACCATTTCTGAAAAATTGGGAACGAATCTCCTGACAAAGTTTATTTGGCCTAAGAAAGACTGCATGGACTTTTTTTACGAGGGAGGGGGGAGTTTCGAGATGACTTGAGTCATTTCAGGGTCGATAATCATCCCCTTGATTGCTGCAATAAATCCTAAGAGCTTACCTTGTTCTACTGCAAAGATAGATTTTTTAGGATTCAAGGAAATGTCGTACTTATGACATCGTTGTAGAACGGATCTTAAATGAGCTAGATGATCATCTTTGTTTTTTGAGAATACAGTAACATCATCTAGGTAAACTATGACAGATTTATTGATTAAGCCTCGGAAAGCGATGTCCATCGCTCTCTGGAAAGTGGCACCAACATTAATGAGTCCAAAGGGCATTTTCCTATAAGCGTAGGTGCCCCATGGAGTGCGGAAGGTAGTTTTAAGTTGGTCTGGAGGGGACATCAGGACTTGGTTATACTCTGAAAAACCATCCAATAAGGATAATATTTCAGAACCAGATACCTGTTGAAGGATCTGTTCCATGGGAGGCACTGTTAAGTCCCTAATCAGATCTACAAATATAATTCAATAATACCAAGAATAAACCATAAACCATTCACTATAACATGAACAGAAGAAATAGAGAAAACCCTTGAGGTAGGTGTTGGAGCCGGAAGTCACCCCTGGATTGCTTGCAGGAGAAGAGCCCGACGCCCATCAGTTTAATGTCACGATTTGTTTGAAAGAGGTGATCAAATGGAAGCAAACTCGGAACAGTCGTCTCAACTCAGAAACTAGGCCAGGCATGCATGAACGAGTGAGGTCTTGATAAACTTCAAACAGTGAGTTGCAATAAAGGGTGAGTAGGGGGAAGACTTCATAAGAAGGGTGCAAGGGTCTGTTGTAGGCATCAAGCTTCTAACAGACTGTGAAAGCAGACATCTGAAAGCAAGATCCTTTTACTTCCAAATGCGGGAAACCAGAGAAAACAACAATGCAACAATAAATCATTTATCATAACAGAACTGTGTTAATCCATGCGAAGCATTCGATCATGAACTCTCCAGCCAGAGATGAAACATATATGGAAAAGGAAAACTGTCTGCATAAACCAAGAAGTCTCAAACACTGATACATAACCCAGAAAACTAGGATATTTATTGAAACCTTACAGTCGAGAGCTTAGCTCTACCATCGATAGATACAAAAATGGCGAAAATGCCTTCATATACTCAAAACAATAACATCAGCGGAACCGAGACATGGCATTGAAAGCTTTGCGTCTGCATGGCTTCTGATAGCCAACCTCTGAAAGATCGTGCAACTTATGTCAGACACAATCTGGCTCTTTGACAGTTCCAACGGTGAATCGACGTGCCTTAAATTCATGGCTGTGCTTTCCCATTATGGAGGAGACGATGTCTAACCACCACCAGCCGCTTCAATAACTACTTCATAGGGAATGAGGACGACCTGGCCAGCTTGGCATCTTTGGGATGTGAAAGGCTTCTCGCGCTGCCACCTGGAAAAACTGAATAGCTTGAAGAGTGGGTATGGAGGCCAACGCGGAAAGCAGGGTTCGGCAATGGAGTAACGGGGCCACAACCGCGGGGACAAAGTAAGAACGATGAGAGGCGAGAGAGGTGGCAGGGGATAACATAAGGCAAAAGGAATATAAGCAGAGAAGGTGGGAGAATAGACGTGGCAGGGGTAATTTAGTGAGAGGCTGACGTGGAGGAGATGGGACCGGTGGAAAACAGTGGGTGGACGATGAAATGGGGAGGGGACCTCGCGAACCATAGAGGGGAGGTGGATGGGTGACACATGGCAGCAGGAGAATGGTGAAACAGGAGGATGACATAATGGGAGGAGGGCCCGCGCTGGCTTAATCATAGGGCGACTAAGAAAGGCGAGACTGACCCAGCGCCGTTGATCCGGGTGTGCTGATCGAGGCCGTCGGAAAGCTGCGTCTGCG
>ML791912.1:132964-152226 GCA_009831015.1 Picea engelmannii
GTAGTGTCTGAAATGATGTCGCCTTCCAGCTGTTCTTCGGTTTTCTTTGAAGCCTTTTTAGGTGCCATGATTGTATGTTCCCAGCTCTGTTTTCAGTACCTCAGTAGCAAGATTCCAGAGTAAGCAAAACTGCTAATTATGGATTATCCCAAAAGAGGAGGAAAACTTTGTGTTTGCTAGAATACCTGTAACAGAGAACAATTCAGCTTCAAAATAATGTAAACGTTTCAAAAATTATTTTGAATATATCGTAAAATCCTTGAGATTTGTTCGTATGTTATGAAATAAATGCAAAAGATATTCCCGATAATCTGCATTAAATGTTTGTACCTGAGTTCTTGCGATATTTTTAAATATGATAAAAACTTACCAAATCGAAAAATTATCGCATTAATGATTCATTTATTAAGATTTTAAAACCTTAATCTTTGCTTTGAAGAGTGGTTAATTAACGTTAATGTTAGCTTAAGATTGAAAACACTTTTATCGGAGTTTCGGGACTTTCGATGTCAAGAAAATAAGTCATCGCAAAACCCCAATCGCCAAAATTGCGATGTATTAATTTAGTTAAGACCCATTAATATCTTAATTAATCCAGCTAAGCTTTTCATAATTTCGTTAATCAAGAAATCGGAAATCGGGAAATCGAGGATCGGGAAATCGGGATATTTGATGGTATGAAAATTACTGTTCGCAGAATCGCGAATCGCGATTTTCCAATGAGATTATTACTCTTAATTATACTTAACATTAATTAAATTATCTTTAAACCTTACTTAAGAATTAATTGAAATCGCGGATAGGAAAATCGGGGAATGCGATGACAACTTTTTTGTTCTCTCAAAACCGTGAATCGCGATTTCCCGATATGATTAGTTTAAAGTTGAAAACCCTTCTTAAATGAGATTTAAGTAAATGATGAATTAATCAAGGATTAATGTATCGGGAAATCGGGGATCGGGGTTTCGCTATTTGATTTGTATTGAAATTTGCTATTTCAAAACTGCGAATCTCGATATCCCGATATGAATTTAACACTTCTTTAAGTTTTATCATTATGGTTCATTTAGAATATTATTCGAAAAAGTGTTTGGAACATACGTTAATTTAAATTTTAAACATTCTTTTTCTAAAAATGAATCACAAGGGCAATTCGAATTCATCGGAGATGAAAAGATTTGTTTTATAAATATTTTAATAATAAAAAGACTCAAGGATACCAAAATTTTGTTCTTAAGGTAAGAAATTAAGTTCTGTTTTAACAGTGGAAAAGGGTCGTAGCAAAATCTGGAAGGAATAATACCACTGTAGAATATGCAGACTGAACATTGGTAACTAGCTCATGATGTGGGACATTGATGTTCTCTACAGAAGGTGGAGTAGAGTCATCAAATAAAATATGAAAATGGTTGTCATCCCAGAAATGACAACTATCCATATACCAATCATCACAATCGGCCTCAAAATCATACCAAGCATATATTTCTTGATTATATTCATCCCTGAAGCCCTCCATAGTAAATCTCTCCTGCATGTTATTCAATGAATCTTGAATACTACGAAAACTATCATTGAGGCCATCTTTGAGGCTAGCTGTGAGGCTGTCTGTGAGGCCATGTACAAATGCATCCAATCTGTCATCCAATGTGTGAAACAATTGGGCTTTGAATGATTCAAGAATTTCTTTTAGGGTTTGAGAGGAAATAGCCATCTGAGCACCCTATGAACTCTTCGGTCTTGCAGCCGTCACGAAAAAACCCAAAAAATAGACCCAATAAGTTTCGGCAGAAAATCGCGGCTTTTTCTGGAAAAACCCTAAAAAACTGTTGAAGTTAAAATGCTCATAACTTCACTTCCCGGACTCCGTTTTGGCTGATTTTTTTTTTGAAAATGTGTGAAATTGTGAGAGGAACTCAGACATGTAATTAATTTGGGCAAATTCATCCTCCAAATGCTACAAAAATAAAAATAAAAATCTCACCGCCGTCTACGGAAAAAATTATGAAAATTTGCAGATTTTAAAACTTCAATATCTTGACTTCCCGGACTCGGTTTCGGAGGATATTTTTTTTTTTTAAATTGGGTGTTTTTCTGAGAGGAACTCAGATATATAACCCTTTTCTGCAAGTTTTTCACAGAAATATACTGAAAACTTCGATAATGTCGCGGCCCTCTTTTTTCTGCTCCGAAAAAAAAATCTGCAAAAATAAAAAATATTTGCCCACAATGTCTGCCCAAGGAAAGTGCTCTGATACCACTTCTTAAGAACCAAATATTGAATACAAAAGCACCACAACAGATATAGAAGAACAATATAGAAAAATACCACTTTATTATATCAAACCCTTAAGGTAGGGAAACACCATACAATGGATCCTATTATGGAAGGGATCCTCTCCTGTTCACTTGCCTCTTCGAGGGGGCTTCCTCCTAATGAGCTTCAACTCCAAATACAATATTTCTCTTCATGTCTCATTACATTGCTTGAACCCCTTTATATAGTGCTATCATCTCCTAAGAACATTCTAGAGGAGGAATCTTCTAGAAGTAGAACCTTCTAAGAAACCCTCTTAGGTTTGGGGTTTCATAGGAATAACGTGTTGAATGATGTTAGGGTCAAAGGTTTTTAGGTCATCGTACGTCCAAGCAAAAACATCTTTGAATTCCTTAAACAATTTAATAAACGTCGCTTTCTCTTGTTCAGAACACCCCACCCCTAAATTAATACACTGTGGATTGTCTTTAGTTCCCAAGTTTACTTTTTCATACGTTAAAGAGGAACTATTTGTTTTACAGTTCACTGATTTTTTGAATTTGTCTTGAAGATCATAAAATTTTTCTAATCTAACTACAGATTTAGGGATAGAATTTACCATGTCCGATGAAGATTCATGAGATCTCGGATCTGGTATTACCGTGAAGTCATGAAGATTATCGTCATGAGTACATTCGTTGATCACTGGGCCTTGGAAAGTTTCTTCCATATGCAGGAAACTAATAATTTTTTGATCGTCGTCGAAGACTCTCCAATTCGTGATGTTGTCGGAGAGGGATGGCCTGAACAACGGTTCGATGGAGAATGCATTCGGGGACAAGCCTTCTATAGGAAAGAGTTTCAAAGATACATTAGCTAACAAATCGGCTTCCGAATTATTCAATCTAGGAATAGAATTTATGTTAAAAGCAGAAAACGTATTCATCAAATTCCATACCTCAGATTGGTAGCTTTTAAGATGCGGAGATAAACAGTGGATATAATTTTTTACCTGTCTAACCACAATTTCTGAATCGCCAAAGACAGTCAAATTTTGAACGTTCATATCTAATGCTTTCCTGAGGCCTTGAAATAAAGCCTCATATTATGCTGTGTTGTTTGTACATTAAAATTCTAACCTGCATACAATCAGGGTTTTTTTACCTACTGGATCAATAATCACGCAGCCCGCACTAGCTCCTTCCTTGGATTTTGACCCGTCAAAGTAAAGAGACCATATATAATTTTTGTCGGGTGCATGTGACCATTGGGTGGAAGCTGCTAGCTACATATATGTCAAAATTTCAGACTGCTGCTTCGGGTTAGTGATAGCGGAAGTTTCGGCCATGAAATTGCCGAAAAAGGTATCCATCCCTTGTATTTCGGGTGAATCGACAGAAGATGTAAATGGTTCATTGGGATCATTTAAATCTGTCACTGTGAACTTTAGGTAACGTTCACGATTTACCTTGATTTTGTTGGGATTTCCATTCTCGGGCAGCCACAAGTGAGACCAATCTGTCGCGAAATAGCTGTGTAGTTGTTCCGACCAGTCTCTGCTTAAAAACAAACCATAAACTTCTGGAATATTTACAACAATAATATCAATCACTTGATGAACTTTGGGGTTAGACAATAATCTTATAAGCACATTCCTTAATTCGCCTATAACTTTAACACTAGTTCGATCAAGTTGGATGATCTTTAAGGTGGATGGTTGAACTTCATCATTAATCTTCTGACACACAGACCACATCATTACATTGGATGACGTTCCTGAATATACCATACAATTGTGCACGTTGATATTGAAGATTTCAAAAGTTAACAAAAATGGAGGTACATTTCTGCGAGTACTAATGGTGGAAGCTTGTTTCTTTTTACTTTCAGCCTCTAAAACTAATTTATCTACATGTGTTACATTATTTACAGGAAGGTCTCTCTTCTCGTGAGGATCAGAATTATTCTTAGCGGAGGCCTTCTGAGGAACTTTTGGGTTATTCTAAAAAACTGTTACTGCTTGGATTGTCGTTTTTGTTGTTCTCTGCGATATTCTGTAACATTTTTTGTAGCAGGAACGAGAATTTTAATAATTCATAAACAGAAATGTTATCCCTTAACTTTTTTAGATCTTCAACTAAATCATAATCTAATCTCGGGTTCGCATAATTCTATTTAGTCTCAGTTGTTTTAGACTGTTTTGGGGGCAAAGTCGTAGTGTTCTTAGAAGAAGGCTTGCTTGTTGTCTTACTCCTAGTATTGTAGGATGTACTGTCTTGAAATTAGCTTGAAAAATGTTATCCGAGAAGTGTCCAAAAATGTTCAGAGAAGATTCATCTTCTTTAACAGTCTCTTATTCAACTACTTCCTCAGGGATCTCAGGAGGCATCAAGTTATCCTGTGCTTCTAGAATCGTTTGAATAGTGAATTGCAGGCTTTCTAGATTTAAGCCTTCAGTATTTGAATTAGGTCGGTTGGTGGGAAAAGGCTTCCTAAATGGGGGTTTGTAAGGCGCTTTGCTCGAAGAAGCTTCTTCGGTCGTCCTTTTCAAATCTATAACTTGATTAGACAGTTTTTGAACGACTTTTTGTAAGTTTTCTAGATCAGAGTTTTCAAGTTGCATTTTGTTTTGGGCAGGTCTAGGGAGGATTTCAATTTTCTTTTTGGAATATGAACTAGTCTCTATTTCGTTGCTAGTAGTGTCTTTTAAGCTGATGATATCTTTCTCAATCTGACTGGCCTCTTCGAAGGCTTCTAACAACGTGGATTTCTTATATCTCTTTACCCAAATGGCTATACTTTGATGTAAGGCTTTCGTATAATATGCTATGATAAGATTCTCAGCAGGCATCGAATCTGTAGGGATTCGGTTCTTTAGTGTTAAGAATATTTGGTTAAAGTCTTTGATTTTCTCTTTGGGGTTCATTCTTAAACTAGAAATCTCCATGACTAGAACTTCTGGGGACTTGTCGTCTCCAAACTTCTCAAGAAAACATGATTCAAACTTCTCCCATGACACGATGGTATGGGGTTGTTGGGAAAAGTACCAGGTAGAGGCATTGCCCTCAAACGTGTAGGGGAACAATCTACAGACTACGTCTTCGTTCTCGACATTACGGAGTCTAATGGCTAACATAAACTTTTTGATGTGATCTTCGGCGATCTGTTTAGAGTCCGGGTCAAATTTAGGAAGCCACTTCTCCGGGTGTTTGGGTAAGGGATGCTGAGGCCCGGGTACGGCTACTGCATCTTGGTCGAGCCAGGGTCTGTCAGGATTGTTCTAGTTGGCCATTGGTGTGGGCAGTGTCGAAGACTGGGATGAGGAAGTGCCTTCTTCAGAGGATTCTTCTCCCGAAGAAGAAGGTGGTGAGGGTGGTATTCCAGATCCTCCTGCTGCAGGAGTGAGGATTGGATCTGTAGGGTTTAAAGTGAGGTTGGTGCCTCTAAGTTGTTCTCTAATATCAGATAAATCTAATGGTTGGTCCAAATGTCGGTTTGGTTGTCTTAAACGAGCGAAGGCTCTATGTGTTCTTATGAGAGATTGGTGGACAATCTCTTGTACGTCACCACTTATAGGATTGGGAGTTATTGGTTCAACTGTGATCCGAAGATCGTCGTTTGATGTGGTTGTTGTTTGAGGGACAATGTTGTCGCTTGAATGACTTCTTCTCACTATAGGTATGCGGGTAGGTGGTGGAGGAATCTTACGACCGCCTCGTGCCATTAATAATTTCCAGGCCCTCCTTCTAGCGCCATTTGTTGATAGACAAAATTGACCGCTCGTCAACTGGAGGAGTGAATCTGGTCCGGGGTTGTCTAAATAACCCAAGCCATTTGGATTAATCCACTCCGATGGGTTTAGCGGATCCATTAGCCGATCTAAGTCCTACGGAAGTGAAAAGACAAAAACTAAAGAAACTAACTAAATGAAAAACAACTGCTGAAAACTATATACAACCTAAGATATATTCACAGTTTACCAACTAATAGAATAGTAGTTCTACTTATTAAATGTACAGTGTATCGATATATTTATATTTCTATTTTATGTACAATATTCAAAAAATGAAAATTTTGATCGAAATCTGCGAAAATCATTATGAATTGACAACAAAGCTATTGTTCAGTATTTTTTATTTTTTTTATATAAATTTTATAAACTAGAAATGAAATGACAGCTATCTAGTTGCGAAATAAAAATAACAATCTATACAGTGTATCTAAACTACATAAAATTCTTACATTAAGTAAACTAATAAAATGCTACTAGCAAACTAACTTGTAATCGCATATCCTATGTGTCATGTGCGTAGCATCTACGTTTGTTGTTTGATGAGGCCAACCCGCACCAGATTTTACCAATGCTTCTCGTAAACGTGAAGAAGTAATGCTTTGAATGATAATGACAGAACAAGTAAGATATGTAGCAACAACAATTTATAATTTGACAAACGATCATATTGAGATAAATCTAAGTATGCAAATTTTCATATAACTGCCCATTGAATAAAGAACATCAATCCTCTAATCATCAAATGTGAACAGATTAATTGATGTATATAAAATGAGAGACATAAAAACATGGACACCATATAAATCCCATCGCATCAACCTGTAACAAATTATGATATCTAAAGTAGTCAAAATTTGATTACAAATCGAAATGAGCAAAACTTGAACAAAAATATGATATATTGAAGCTAAAGTTGTGCAAATATCCACTTTCATTCAAGTCTGTGAATCACAAATCCATAGTTTCTGCTCCCAGGAAGCGATGGGTCTTAGTTTACAAAATAATACATTTATAAAGGCCACAGGATCTAAAAAATTCCTGTGGAAATCATCAAATCAGTTCCAAAAATTATGGGGAATACAATCTCCCAAATTCCCATTGTTATCCAAAACTAACATTCTGATCTAAAACCATGTAAAGAAATAGAATGCTCAGAGATGCCACTAGCGATCCAATCTCCTTTAGAATTCGTATGTACCTGTAAACGCACAAGAATACATGATTTCAGATTTCATTTTAGTTGTAAAATCAAAGAATTTGAATTTTAGTAACTAGCTACAGAATCTCACGATTCCGTAGCTAGTTATTATTATAAACAGAATCGTGTTTTATCAATTCAATCAAAACAGAAATGGATACAATTTAAGAAAACAAATCTTGTATGCTAATTCAGAATAAAAAAAAAATCATCTTAAAATTACTTTTAAAATACCATACCTCGGATTCAGGGATTCATTTTAATCAAGCTATTTTCGAATTTACAATGGCAGTGGCCGCCTCCAAATTCTTAAAGACAACTGAACCTGTGGTCTTCTGTCTTTTATCATTAGCTTGAGCTAAATTTTTCAATCTATCATTCTCCTTGGTTAGCACATTCACTCGGTCCTCCAAGGACTTGATCCGAGATTGGAGCAAAGGGACGTCTGTATAATATCGGTCGAGCCACGACTTACATTCGTTGCACTGTGGTTGAACAGACTGTGTATTCACAGGTGAGGAACTTCTTAATTGACCAACAGTTTCTCTGTCGAGTTTGATCCCAGGGAATTTGGGGTCATCCCTAAGATACGGTGGGAGGTTCATCACATAGTCATAGGGCTTAACTGAGCAAAGTCCGTGTGAGTATGGATACTCTTCGGTTAGAAACCGTTTGATTTCGGAATTGGAATCTTCACTTAACAAAATTGGTTTTTGGTCTGTGTTTTCTTTAGGTTTATTACGAGCAAACTGTGAAACCCAGCGCACGAACTTTTTACCCTTGAAATTGATATCACTGTTACCTTTACCCTTTTTCCTTGCAGACTTTTTAACAGGCTCACCACCATCTTTTGGACATGAATCAGGCAGGGTGTCGGGTTGGGTAGTGTTCAGGTAGGTCGAGGGTTCAACAGAGGGCAAGAGTGTAGGAGGGGGAATGACAGGCCTGACAAGGGTTTTTGTAACAACGGATTTGCCAACTTGTCCTATTTCAGGACTGGCAAAACCATTCCTTAACAAGAAAGCGTCCCAACAATCGCCATTCAACTTCAACTGATGAACCATAATAATTTTAATTAAACAGTGGTGGAAGAGGCTGGAGTCGGCTTTCTCCCTTTTGAAACGCTTATCCATTTTGTATAAACTCCGAAGGAGAAAATATGGCATTTTTAAGGGAAAATCGATGAAACTCATGAGCAACCGCAAGTGGTATAAGAAAACTAAACCGTATCTACCCTCACAGGTAACGAACTGCTTGATAATAGCCAACAAATCATGCCATCTAGGTTTTAGAGTTGTAACGGGCATACCTTTGTCGCAGTTGTTAATCTTCCTTGAGGTAAACAATAGTGACCAGGGTACTTTGTCAACCTTTGAATTTTTAAACCATTTTTGTCCCATGGCTGGCAGACCAGTGACTGAGCTAATGAAATCTTCGTTCAACTCGAGTTGGACGTCCCCAATTTTTTCTCTACAACCATCGAATGTTAGCATGAATTGTTGAGAAACTGCTAGGTTAAAACCCTCGAACTTCTCAAAAAAGACCCACCAACCATTCTTCTCTAAGTCCTCTCGAGCATTATCAAACAACAACAAAGTTTGGACACCGTTGGGTTCGATTCTCACTACAGGAGCCATAGATAACAACACAAAATCAACAGGGTATTCGACGATAGGGTTTGATAGGATAGACACAGAACCATTGTCCCGAAGCCTCCCCAACACAATGCTAAGGCAACTCGAAATGCAAGGGTAGAGCGTTAATGCTATGCGTGCGAGGATAGTGGTGTAAATCGAGGCCTATGCAAGAACATCATATTGGTTTGTACTTTGAACGACACCTTTGTGTAATGATACATTCAAATCATAATAGTGCATATCCAAAAGAATTTTAATCAACATGTCAAATGAACTATCACATAACCACGATTTGACCCAAAAATCAATGTGTCAATCAAACCATTGTGTTGAAGATTTTGTAAATCAACACCATATATAACAATAATCAAATGCATAAATGTTTGTTGTTTCGATAAATATGTGACCAGTGGTGTGTTTGAGGTCAAGGAGTTATAACCACATAAACAAATAGGTTCACGATAAACCAAATGATCATTTTGATGTAATCAAGATGAATTCCAACTGTGGGTTTTCACGCTTGCAGTCGTGAAAACGAAAACGAAAAGCGGGTATGAAAAAAGCGAAGAATAATGATATAATTTAAACAGTTGCGATGATTAATGAGGGTTTAAACAACCTTGTGTAGGCAGCTTGTAAAAAAAGATAGAGATTAATATGGCTGCCAACAGTTACCTAAGGGTTTTATGTGAAGATTTCATATATGGAAATCATCCATTTCACCCACTTACAACCTCTAAATATTTTTGTTCTTTATTTTTGTTCATTTCCATACATATTTTGGCATTCTAACATACTTGAATAGAGAATTTAAACATATTATGCTTGTTTATTTTTACATAAAAAATTTATGATTTGTTCTAATAGAAATTTTCCCAAGATTTTGGTTTTTTTTGCAGCTTTTCCAACAAGTTTTGCTTGCTGATTTGTTGCAGGTCTTAACCAATAAGGAGGTGCTACAACCCATTTGGGGCCATAAAACGTCCAAGAGTAACCTCCTAATATAGGGTATTGAATACCCTCTTCTTCCTCTACTTTCTCACATTGTAAGCAAACCCCAAGAGAGTAGGGCTTGCATTTCTCAAGTTTATTTAAATTTCTGCATTTTTTAATTTCTTGTGCCTACACCTAGCAAAGAGGATTGGCTTTGCCACCCATGCTATATCGTAAGGCTAGGAATTAGAGTTTATTTTTTGTTTTAAGCATTTATTTTGTTGCCCCACTTGTCCTTAAGACAAGGTTGTCTGACTAGGTTTACTTGTTTCTTTTTCAAGTTAAGTTATTTCCTTTCTTGCATTCTTTTGCCTACACCTAGCAAATAGGCTTGGCTTTGCCACCCATGCTATATCGTAAGGCTTGTTTATCTTGTTACATAGTTCCATGGTTTATGGTTTATGCTTCTAGTTTTCCTTTCTAATTCATGTGAATATCTAACTAGTTAGAAACATCTCTTTATATTGCTTAAGCCCTTGGAGGCATTTTCTTTTTCTTGTACATTTTATTTAAGCACTTGTTATTTCATTTTGCTCAAGATTTTAACACAATTATTTTTTAATTTCTTAATCAATATTTTTAGGCTCTAAGGGAATTAATTTAATTAGCCTAATTAGATCACTTTCTACTAATACAACTTTTGCCACCAAAAAGGAGGCTTGTGGAGGTGACTTGGGGTGCTAGATTAAGGGTGATCTCACGACACTAGGTGTCCCCCTTGTTGAACACCCAAGTTTTCTAGATTGACCTGTGGATCTAGGGTAAGGCCTTGTTTTCCTTGCTTCTTGAGCACCCAATAGTCCTTTTGTCCAAAGCAGTAGGATTAATGGGGTATCCACCTAGTCTAGGAGTGCAACTTCACTAATCTCAAATCCAAAACTTATTCACAACAACCTAAGCCTTAACTTCTTAATCTTATCTAAGTGGTTTATGCTCTTTTATTTTATGCAACCTTTACTTCAAGCATTATCTTTCAAGTATTCTAATTGAGCATTGTTGTGATTGAGTAATTTATCTTAAGTTGTGCATTGGTGTCCGTGGAGGATTCTCTTTCAAGTTTTATCTTTCATCTCATGAGTTGCGCACTTGTGCCAATTGGTGGTTTTACTTTCATCTCTTGGTTCCTCTTAAGTTGTGCACTTGTGTTTCTAGTTGCCTCCTTGAAGTTGCGCACCTTTCATGGGGGCACTTCAAGCTTGGTTTGCAAGTAATGTTGGTGGTGAATGCATCTTGAGATATTTTATTTTCCTTATCTGCAAAAACCTCTAAGAGTTAGTTCATCTTTTCTTCACTATTTTCTGAAATCTAACTAGTGCTTAATTCATTTCATTTGTAAGTAGTTGTACTTTTGTATATTGTTTAATCATCTAGATATTCTTTATTTGTTAATAATTGTTGCAATTGTGTCTTATTAAACTTGTATAGTTATTCTTTCAATTGTACTTAGATCTCTTTCTTGTAACTTAGTTAACCCCATTGCCCAACCTAGGCACTAGTCATAGTTGACTTAGGGAAAGGTTTGATTTTCATTGAAGATTTACATTTTCATTGCTTGCCTCTCATATAGGCTAGTTTCCCCTAGCCTTTAAAAAATTAAAATTAACTCCTATATTTCATCTAATAACCCACATAGTAACTAGGGTCTACCCCCCTTGGCTTCCCTATGAGTAAGCCTAGACGGAAGGAATTCAAGTCGAGGTGACAATGGGCTTGAACTTAGGCATTGTGCCTCTGAGGACACACTAAGTGGATTGAGACTTAGTCCACATTTTCAAGTGTGTATAAGGACGAAAAAATATTTGGTGTCATTGTCAGGGATACGTCTTTTATCCTTGGTCTTGATGACTTGAATTTATTTATTCTTTTAAAACTAAGTAATAAATTTCTCCCTAAATATTTTAACTTGGTTTGGTTTTTCATTGTTTGCTTACTCTCCAAGTGGTGACTCCATTTGAAAATTCTTTAAGTATGCTACCAGGAGAAATCCTTTTTCTCCTTATAGGCTGCTTGAAAGTCTTGGAGAAGAAGCAATCTCTGATATCCATCCCTTGTTGTACATAATAATCTAACAAATTTTTGTTTTCCTTCTTGTTTTTGCTTTGTTTGATCCTCTTGTTTGTTTGAAATAAATTTGGTCATCTGGCGACTCCACTTCAAAATAGTTTGACAAATTATTCTTCAAGAAGGAACTCGCGGCTTGTTTATCTTCATCCTTGAACTTGCGAAATTTTTTGGATCAGGTTAGCCAATTTTCCTTCTCGTTGGATCCTTAATAATTCTTGGGTCCCAGTACTTTTCTCTAGACCTTTGTTCGATGATCTATTTAGAAATGGGCTCATTTTTTAGTGATCCAAAAAGGATCCAAAGAAGGCTAAGAACAACTCAGAACTCGCATAGGAAACTCAGGACGCTCAAAATGGATTCAACAGACAAAGAAAGGGAAAAAATTCAAATTTCCCAAAACTCATTTAAAATGACATGATCGTGAAGAGCGCGTCACACTATTTCTAACGACACAAACGACTCATGAAATAGAGTTACGGATTGAAATATATTCAGAATCAAAGTTTGGTCAACCTAGCCCAGTCGGTAGTGGATGAGTCAACATCTGTACTGCTGACATCAACATATGTATGAATGACGTCAACATCCATACATTACACGTGCTAGGAGTAGGAAGGTGACACATGTCATACTGATGTCAGCATGGTGATGTGGCAACACCAGAGGCTACCACGTGTCACCCAGTTTTGGCATTTTTGGGCCGATCCATGGACCAATCAGATCATGCCACGTGGCAGTCTGTACAGTCCATACAATGACGTGGCATGATGACATGGTGTGTTTATGTGGCATGATGACTTGGAAGAGGAAAACATGGCCTAGTGGGAGACCGCCATGTGGCCCAATCCACGTGGCAGGAGGGATACACACAATGACATTCCATGAGCGAAATTTGAAAAAAAATATTAAGTTTGGTGGGTCGCCAAATCTGGCGGACCACGCCAAAGTTGGCCACAAGTTAACCATTGGGATATAGATTAACGCCACTGCTAAACATAGCGAACAAACTATATGTTATATATATACATTGCAACAATATAAACCCAAAAGGGGGAGGCCCACGGGTTTGACCTTGAGACCTCCTACCCCCATATGCACCTTAATAATTCCTCCCAAACCAACACGCCAACGACCTTACATTGTAACCAACCCCGCGAAAAATTATTAAATGTTGAGTCCACCCAGCCAATGGAGGGAGGCATGCATATGGTACGACTGCTTGGGAATGAAATTATATGCATTCCAGTCATTAATGCAGGTTGTAGAGAGGGCACGGAAACCGAGACAAATTTCTTCTTGGGCCTAGGAGTGCCAAAGTCGAATCGAGGCACGAAGACATTCATTTTTGGGTAATTCGACGCCATGAATTCCGTGGTGCTATCTTTTTTCTGATCTGATCATTATTTCTGCAGCTTGATTTCAGAATGAGGTATACTTATGTATTTTTCCAAATTCTTTTGTTGAGTTAATGAAAAACCCTACCCATTTGAGAGTAGGGCCCGGTTACGTAGTCCACCAGGGATGAAATCTGTTATCAAGTTTTTGTGTTCATATTTGATTCTTATGTCTCTTCATTTTTTAGCTTTTCCTTCTTTAATGGTTCACTTTAATTTATTCTCATTTAATGCAATTCTTTATAAGTCACTCGATGAAAATATCCTGGATCATGTTGGTATCAGAGTAGTCATCTTTGACTTAAATTGTTAAGTGTGAATTCTTACTAGGGCCAAGCATAAGCAGGGTGAAGGAAATATTAAGACTTTCAATCCCAAAGTTGGTCGTGCATCCCGAAGGAAGAAAATGGAAGAAGAGGACAAGCGTGATGAACAGGAGAAAAAAATTCATATGGTCTTTTATAGCATGTAAAAAATGGTCGAACGAATCTATGGAGATTACGAGAAGAGGATGAAGAAGAAAGGGAAGAAAAAGGAAACACATGCAAATGATGATGCTTTGGTAAACCAAGGCACTCGAGGAGATCCTCTTAAGCCTCTGTCTTCACCTTCAAGTTCTAGTTCTTCTTCCTCTGAGAATTCTCATCATTCTCATCATTCTAGCCATAAAGCCTATTTTAAGAAACCGTTATTAAATCTTGATGTAAAATTTTCTTTACCTATGTTTAATGGAGATGCTAATCCTGAAAAGCTAGATAATTGGATCCGACAGGTTGAAGTGTATTGTCATGTTCAACATACTGATGAAGAAGAAGTTAAAGTGCAACTGGCTTCTCTTTGTTTGGAAGGCACAACTCTCGTATGGTGGGAGAGAAAGCTTCAACACATAATTAAGTGTGGTAATCTTCTTTCCTCCTAGTCAGAAATTTAAATCAGTCATAAGGAAGCAACTTTATCCATTATGGTATTTACATAAAGCAATGATGGAATGGCAAACTTTAAGGCAAAGTAAAGGTGAAACTATACAAAGTTTCAGAGAAGAATTTAGGAAGAAAGCTCTTGCATTGAACATTCCTTTGGATTCTTATGAAACTTTAATGAAGTATATTGGCTCACTTCACAGTTATATTCGTCATACTTTAATCTTGTTTAACCCCACTAGTCTTGACGAAGTTTGTGTGCAAGCCACTCACCTTGAGAACATGGAGAAACATGTTCAAGAAGATCCCACGAAGAAACCTTCCAATATCCCACATAAAACTTTTAAGAAGTTTAAAAGGAAGGACAAGAAGACTGCCACAGTGATGAGAGAAAGAGGAAATCCATCTTGCATTCGGTGTAAGAAAAGCAGTGAAAATGAAGAACATTGTTGGAAACTGCATCCAGAAAATAAACCAAAACAGTGCGGTGGAAAGGGGAAGACAAAAACCGTTGTTGTGGTGAAACAAGATCTTGGTTCAGATTCATGAGATGAAGGAAATATCACAACGGTTGGATTACAAGGTAAATATTCCCTTCATTCTAGTTGTTGGGCCCTTCATTTTTAGATTATAAGTTGCGCAAGAAGGAATACAGTCCCAGTTTTGGTTTAGCACGAATTGTGCAAGCTACATAAGAAGCTGGACAACAGAGCAAGGAAAAGTAATAGAAATTGGTTGCGGAAAAGGACAGCACAACGCCAGCAAGGCAAAAGCAGTTGCAACAACACAATAAAGCATGCGAGCCCAAAGCCAGAAGACCCTAATCAACTTATATATATGAGATGTATACGATTGTAAAGTGGTTCGGGTTCTGTTAGGGTTGTTCTTGTTGTTGTTGTCGTCTATTGTTGATAAGTTGGGTTTTTAGTTCTGTAAATGTAATATGTATACAGTTTTGGGTAAATAGAGCTTTGTGACATGAGTCTAGAGCCAGAGGTCCATAACAGAGAATCACTTTGTATCTCTGAGGTTGTTTTTGATAAGATCTGATGATAATATATAAAGAAGGATCCAAAATTTTGAAATATGTTGCGTCATTCTATGATTATGCTTATGCATTGTATCTTTACAGTACTTCTTTATGCTTCATAAGTTCCATTAGATGTTTCTGTGTACGAATGCTTTTCGCAACCTAAGTAGCTTCAGTTCCTGTGTGTATGAGCTCATATATGTTATGTAGTTATCTTTTCTTGCGTAAGATCATGGTGAATCTTGAAGGTTCTATGAACCCACCTAAGTATTCTCATTGCCCTTCCCTATCCTTCTGTCTTGGTTGCACTTCAGGTGGGACTTATTCTCTTCGGAGGAGTGAAAATGTCAGTGCTCTAGACTACACGGTACCTTTTGTTGGTAACCTTAGAAGGACCCTGGTCTGATCAATTCCATGCCAACAAAATGGTTTTGTTGTCGGGACCTGCGTTAAAATGGAACCTGTAAGGAGGATGCTTCTGTGGATTCACAGATCTACTATTCACCAATGGTGGGAGAGAAATTGCGACACCTTCATATGGAAAGAAGCGGAGCTGAGAAGGAAATCTGTGAAAGATACTCGGGAGTTAGTATTTTACTCAGAAAGATCTAGCGACCAGTACGAGATATTCTGGGTTAAGTTTCTAGAAGATCTTTTCCACTTGATAGATAGGCTCCAAGAAGCTATGGAATTCTAAGAACGAGTCAAGAGGACCTATACTTGGGATACATAAAATATTCCAACACTTCATCGACTGGATTGTCCAGTCATGCAAGCGATTGATTTCTGGATCAATACCACATTAAAAGGATACATTATTGAGTTTGCAGCTGAGAATCACCAATCATTTTCACGAGCAGAAGTGGATTTCAAGAAAGATGCAAGGGGAATACTGTTGAGAGATATCCCCTTGTGGATTAAGGTTTTCTTGATGGAAGAGGGGATGTTGATTATGTCCCTGACTGAGATGGTAGTGTAAACACCCTCGCTTGGGGTGGAGTGAGTTTGGGTGGAATCATGGCCTGAGAGAGGGGGAAGGGTTCTTTGAAAAATGAGGGAAACAATAATAAATGGACTCAAGAGATGAGCGAGCCTCGAAAAGAGTCGTCATAGTTGAGAAGTGTCGACGCGCTAAGACAAAGAAAGAAAAAAAGTAGTCCGAGAAGTTGCAGAAAGAAGTTGGACCAGGAGAAGTAGAGGAAAGACAGATGGAAGAGTTACGGAAGATGAGAAGAAAGAAAAGACTATCCAGTCAAAGATTAAGTGAGAGAGAAGCGCAAAGAGAAAGAATTCCCCGAGAGGGTGGACAAGAAGGAGAAGGTGTAGAAGCAAGGGAGAGGGAAATCGACATGGATCTTGAAGAGGAAAGAGAAGATCCAACCTCGATGCCAGGAAAGATCGAGAATCCGACTAAAGAAACCACTCCAAAGGAAGAGAATGAGACCCCCCAGATCAAAGAAACCCACCTCAAAGCCAGTGGCGCCAGCCTCGAATCACCCATACCCCAAGTGTATTCTATACAAGTGGTAAGTTCGATACTACCTTCTTATGCTAATTTTGTTCCAGTACAATTAGTTAGTTAGTCACAACCAGGGAGTGCAAGTACAACAAGGCTATTGGGATCCCCTGGTAGGTCGCAACGAGGACCATTAGCTTTCATTTTTATAGGAGCAACAAGATCAACAATGGTTGGTCACGCAAGAGGTTCGATTGCTCGATACCCATAATTTTGGGGTAAGGGAGACAAAGATGTTGAGCAACATTAGTTCTTGTGTGAAGCAATATGGAGGTCCAGAGGGACTCTAGATGCGAATAAATTGGTTGAGTTCCAGACTACCTTGAGAGGTTGTGCTCTCAAATGGTACATGAAGGTTATTGAGTCAAGAGTGCCACGAATGCAAGGTCAAGTGTCCACGCTTGACGAGGTGCGGACAAGGTTCATAGCAGAGTTTAAGCTACCTCAGTCAAAACAACAAGCTCTGTTTGAGTTCCATGAGATTCAACAAAGGGAAGGTGAATCATCTTGGGAATATAGCCAGAATTTTAAAGATTCTATAGGGAGGTTAGCACATCCAATTCATGAAGAACATCAAAGAGAATGGTATATTCATGGATTTCTACCTCTAACATGGATTTCGTTAAGAAAGCAATAGATAACCACTTTGACAGATGCCTTGGAACAATCAATGAAGATTGAAGCCATGGTAGGATATCCTGGGAGCCTGAGAGTGACCAGACCCCCAACAGATGCAAAGTTTGTGCAACTATAAGGGAAAATATCAATGCTTACAGAGAATATTCAAGAATTGATGATACCTAGACCAGGACGACTGCAGGTCTAGTGTACCGGATGTTACATAGAAGGGCATCTAGTAAATGAATGTATGTGAATAAGGGGAATGTGACCTCCTCAGAATCCGATAGGACCCTCACTAGGACCCACAGGAGGAGTTGCGCAAGTATCTATGAATTTACCATTCCATAACCCCACCCCATATCATGCTTTTCCAGGTAGCCAAGCAACACCAACAGTTGAGTATTGTGAGATCTGCCAAATCCATGGGAATGGGTTGAGACAGTGCCCCATTATTCAGAAGTATTCAATAGTACCAAATACTATACACTATGAGTTTTGTGCATCTACCACACATACTACCAATCAATGTAGAGCATTGGATTCACTTGTGGATAGGTTGGATCGAACAACATTCAGGGTGAATGAAACCCCTCAAGGACCGAGAAGAGGTCGAGGAGGTGGAGCTGGAGGAGAATTCAGAGGATGAAGAACCAGGGGAAGAGGACAAAGAAGATGCTAAAATTGTGATGAGCAAGGCCATATGTCTAGAGACTATCCTCATCTGAGGTGGTCATGGTGCTCTCACTACAGAACCAATGGGCACGCAACTGAATACTACCCATAACTAATTGAAAAATGGGAAGATCGTGTACGCCAACGAGGAACTAACCTCATTAGTTCAGAAATCAAGAGAGTTATTAGAGGACAATTGCCCAACCTTAATATCGTCACTCAAGGAGGAGCAAAGACAGGAGTTGATGCTGATAATTTACCTCAGATCCATAAAGAAGCACCTAAAGAAGACATGTATGACCCTCTAAAATATAATTTATTCTTTAAAAATTCCATAGAAGTATTTCAGAATATCCCTAGCCCTAAGATGCAATAGAAACCCCCTCATCCTATTGTTTACCCTAAGATTGTGCAGGTCCCTGCTTCACCCCCTGCACCCAGAAACCCTGTAGTCATGATGAGACAACATGAGTAACCACAAAATGTAGTCAACCTTTGGTTTCAGTTATTTTCTTATATTCTTGGGAATGACCAGTTAACAGAGAAGTTGCGTAATGTGTTATACCTAGTTTTAGGGAATGAAGAACCCACAGAATAAAGAATAAGGATTAATCTTCCTGAGAAGAGTACTTAGAGAGTGCAGAGAAGGAAAGTATGAACTGGAAAAGAGTTCAGACTAGTAGCCTAGCTAGACGATTTTGAGATTAAGGATGTTATGTTGGATATAGGATTTGATGTTAACATAATTCCTAAAAAGACTTGGGAATCCTTAGGGAAACGTCGGTTGACATATTCCCCAATTTAGCTAAGAATGGCCAACCAATATTGTATTTTCCCAATAGGAAGATTGGAGAATGTGGAAATAGATGTTGCGGGAGTGAAGACTGTAGCTGATTTTGAGGTGATCGAAATCATGGGGGATAAGGACCCTTATCTTGCCCTACTTGGTATTTATTGGGCTTATGACAACTATGCAGTGATTGACCTAAAGAAAGACACTATGACATTTGAGGCAGATGGAATCAAGGTAGTGTTGGAAAGTGTTATGCTTGTCATTGATGGCAAGTACAACAGTGAAGATGACAGGAAAACAGAAGACAAAGGAAATCAAGCTCAGGAGGAATAGCAGTCTTATATGCGCACGAAGCATAGGAAAGAGACCGAGAACCG